>JAVKPL010009955.1:0-40839 GCA_032173675.1 Gastrolobium villosum
GCAAAAAGAAATTGATTTTGTGAAGTTTTTCGACGGAAATGGATTTCGTCGAAGATTTTTGACAGAAAATGAATTCCGTCGAAAACGGATGAATAAGATAAATGGAAAAGAAATTCATTTTGTGAAGTGTTTTGACGGAAAACGGATTCCATTGAAAACGGATGAATAAAATAAATGCAAAAGAAATTGATTTTGTGTTGTTTTTCGAAGGAAAATGGATTCCGTTGAAGACGGATGAATAAAATAAATGGAAAAGAAATTGATTTTGTGAAATTTTTCGACCAAAAAAGGAAATCAGTTGAAGATTTTTGACGGAAAATGAATTCCGTCGAAAATGGATGAATAAAATAAATGCAAAAGAAATTAATTTTGTTAAGTTTTTTTGACGGAAAACGGATTCCGTCGAAAATGGATGAATAAAATAAATGCAAAAGAAATTGAATTTATGAATTTTTTCGACGAAAAATGGATTCCGTCGAAGATTTTTTACGCAAAATGTATTCCGTCGAAAACGGATGAATAAAATAAATGCAAAAGAAATTGATTTTGTGAAGTTTTTCGACGGAAAACAAATTTCGTCGAAATCTGATGAATAAAATAAATGCAAAAGAAATTGATTCCGCGAAGTTTTTCGACGGAAAATGGATTCCGTCGAAGATTTTTGATTGAAATTGGATTCCGTCGAAGATTTTTGACGGAAAATGAATTCCATCGAAAACGGATGAATAAAATAAATGCAAAAGAAATTGATTTTGTGAAGTTTTTCGACGGAAAATGGATTCCGTCGAAGATTTTTGACAGAAAATGAATTCCGTCGAAAATGGATGAATAAAATAATTGCAAAAGAAATTGATTTTGTGAAGTTTTTCGACGGAAAAGGATTCCGTAGAAAATGGATGAATAAAATAAATGCAAAAGAAATTGATTTTGTAAGTTTTTCGACGGAAAATGGATTCCGTCGAAGATTTTTGACGAAAAATGTATTCTGTCGAAAATGGATGAATTAAATTAATGCAAAAGAAATTTATTTTGTGAATTTTTTTGACGGAAAACAAATTACGTCGAAAATGGATGAATAAAATAAATGCAAAAGAAATTAATTTTGTGAAGTTTTTTTGACGGAAAATGAATTCCGTCGAAAATGGATGAATAAAATAAATGCAAAAGAAATTGATAGTGTGAAATTTTTTGATGGAAAACGGATTCCGTCGAAAATGGATGAATAAAATAAATGCAAAAGAAATTGATTTTATGAAGTTTTTCGACGGAAAACAAATTCCATCGAAAACAGATTAATAAAATAAATGCAAAAGAAATTGGTTTTATGAAGTTTTTCGACGGAAAATGAATTCCGTCGAAAATGGATGAATAAAATAAATGCAAAAGAAATTGATTTTATGAAGTTTTTCGACGGAAAACAAATTCCATCGAAAACGGATTAATAAAATAAATGCAAAAGAAATTGGTTTTGTGAAGTTTTTCGACGGAAAATGAATTCCGTCGAAAATGGATGAATAAAATAAATGCAAAAGAAATTATTTTTGTGAATTTTTTTTTGCGTAAAACGGATTCCGTCGAAAATGGATGAATAAAATAAACGCACAAGAAATTGATATTGTGAAATTTTTTGATGGAAAACTGATTCCGTCGAAAATGGATGAATAAAATAAATGCAAAAGAAATTGATTTTGTGAAGTTTTTCGATGGAAAACGGATTCCGTCAAAAATGGATGAATAAAATAAATGCAAAAGAAATTGATTTTGTAAGTTTTTCAACGGAAAATGGATTCCATCGAAGATTTTTGACAAAAAATGTATTCCGTCGAAAATGGATGAATTAAATTAATGCAAAAGAAATTTATTTTGTGAAGTTTTTCGACGAAAAATGAATTCCGTCAAAAATGGATCCGTCGAAGATTTTTGATTTTGTGATTTCGTCGAAGATTTTGGACGGAAAATGAATTCCATCGAAAATGGATGAATAAAATAAATGCGTAAATGGATGAATAAAATAAATGCAAAAGAAATTGATTTTGTGAAGTTTTTCGACGAAAAACGGATTCCGTAGAATATTCTTGACAGAAAATGGATTCCGTCGAAGATTTTTACCGGAAAATGAATTCCATCGAAAACGGATGAATAAAATAAATGCAAAAGAAATTGATTTAGTGAAGTTTTTCGACAGAAAATGGATTCCGTCGAAGATTTTTGACGGAAAATGAATTCCATCAAAAATGGATGAATAAAATAAATGCAAAAGAAATTGATTTTGTGAAGTTTTTCGACGGAAAATGGATTCCGTAGAAGATTTTTGACGGAAAATGAATTCCGTCGAAAATGGATGAATAAAATAAATGCAAAAGAAATTAATTTTGTGAAGTTTTTTTGAAGGAAAATGAATTCCGTCGAAAATGGATGAATAAAATAAAGGCAAAAGAAATTGATATTGTGAAGTTTTTAGATGGAAAACGGATTCCGTCGAAAATGGATGAATAAAATAAATGCAAAAGAAATTGATTTTGTGAAGTTTTTCGACGGAAAATGGATTCTGTCGAAGATTTTGGACGGAAAATGAATTCCGTCGAAAATGGATGAATAAAATAAATGCAAAAGAAATTGATTTTGTTAAGTTTTTCGACGGAAAACGGATTCCGTAGAAGATTCTTGACAGAAAATGGATTCCGCCGAAGATTTTTGACGGAAAATGAATTCCATCGAAAACGGATGAATAAAATAAATGCAAAAGAAATTGATTTTGTGAAGTTTTTCGACGGAAAATGGATTCCGTCGAAGATTTTTGACAGAAAATTAATTCCGTCGAAAATGGATGAATAAAATAAATTAAAAAGAAATTGATTTTGTGAAGTTTTTCGACGGAAAACGGATTCCGTCGAAAATGGATGAATAAAATAAATGCAAAAGAAATTAATTTTGTGAAGTTTTTTTGACGGAAAATGAATTCCGTCGAAAATGGATGAATAAAATAAATGCAAAAGAAATTGATATTGTGAAATTTTTTGATGGAAAACGGATTCCGTCGAAAATGGATGAATAAAATAAATGCAAAAGAAATTGATTTTATGAAGTTTTTCGACGGAAATCAAATTCCATCGAAAACGGATTAATAAAATAAATGCAAAAGAAATTGGTTTTGTGAAGTTTTTCGACGGAAAATGAATTCCGTCGAAAATGGATGAATAAAATAAATGCAAAAGAAATTAATTTTGTGAAGTTTATTTTACGTAAAACGGATTCCGTCGAAAATGGATGAATAAAATAAACGCACAAGAAATTGATATTGTGAATTTTTTTGATGGAAAACAGATTCCGTCGAAAATGGATGAATAAAATAAATGCAAAAGAAATTGATTTTACAAAGTTTTTCGACGAAAAATGGATTTCGTCGAAAATTTTTGACGAAAAATGTATTCCGTCGAAAACGGATGAATAAAATAAATGCAAAAGAAATTGATTTTGCGAAGTTTTTCCTCGGAAAACAAATTCCGTCGAAAACGGATGAATAAAATAAATGCAAAATGAAATTGATTTTGTGAAGTTTTTCGACGGAAAATGGATTCCGTCGAAGATTTTTGACCGAAAATGAATTCCGTCGAAAACAGATGAATAAGATAAATGGAAAAGAAATTCATTTTGTGAAGTTTTTTGACGGAAAACGGATTCCATCGAAAATGGATGAAAAAAATAAATGCAAAAGAAATTGATTTTGTGTTGTTTTTCGAAGGAAAATGGATTCCGTTGAAGTCGGATGAATAAAATAAATGGAAAAGAAATTGATTTTGTGAAGTTTTTCGATGAAAAAAGGAAATCGGTTGAAGATTTTTTACGGAAAACGAATTCCGTCGAAAATGGATGAATAAAATAAATGCAAAAGAAATTAATTTTGTTAAGTTTTTTCGACGGAAAACGGATTCCGTCGAAAATGGATGAATAAAATAAATGCAAAAGAAATTGAATTTATGAAGTTTTTCGACGAAAAATGGATTCCGTCGAAGATTTTTTACGCAAAATGTATTCCGTCGAAAACGGATGAATAAAATAAATGCAAAAGAAATTGATTTTGTGAAGTTTTTCGACGGAAAACAAATTCCGTCGAAATCTGATGAATAAAATAAATGCAAAAGAAATTGATTCCGTGAAGTTTTTCGACGGAAAATGGATTCCGTCGAAGATTTTTGATTGCAAAAGAAAAATGTATTCCGTCGAAAATGGATGAATTAAATTAATGCAAAAGAAATTTATTTTGTGAAGTTTTTCGACGGAAAATGAATTCCGTCGAAAATGGATGAAAAAAATAAATGCAAAAGAAATTAATTTTGTGAAGTTTTTTTTTACGGAAAACGGATTCAAATTGATTTTATGATGTTTTTCGACGAAAAATGGATTTCGTCGAAGATTTTTGACGAAAAATGGATTCCGTCGAAAACGGATGAATAAAATAAATGCAAAAGAAATTTATTTTGTGAAGTTTTTCGACGGAAAATGAATTCCGTCGAAATGCAAAAGAAATTGAGTTTTTTTTTTGACGAAAGTTTTTCGACGAAAAATGGAAAATGGATGAATAAAATAAATGCAAAAGAAATTAATTTTGTGAAGTTTTTCTGACGAAAAATGAATTTCGTCGAAAATGGATGAATAAAATAAAGGCAAAAGAAATTGATATTGTGAATTTTTTTGATGGAAAACGGATTCCGTCGAAAATGGATGAATTAAATAAATGCAAAAGAAATTGATATTGTGAAGTTTTTGATGGAAAACGGATTCCGTCGAAAATGGATGAATAAAATAGATGCAAAAGAAATTGATTTTGTGAAGTTTTTCGACGGAAAATGGATTCCGTCGAAGATTTTGGACGGAAAATGAATTCCGTCGAAAATGGATGAATAAAATAAATGCAAAAGAAATTGATTTTGTGAAGTTTTTCGACGGAAAACGGATTCCGTAGAAGATTCTTGACAGAAAATGGATTCCATCGAAGATTTTAAATGACGGAAAATGGATTCCGTCGAAAATGGATGAATAAAATAAATGCAAAAGAAATTGATTTTGTATGTTTTTCGACGGAAAATGGATTTCGTCGAAGATTTTTGACGAAAAATGTATTCCGTCGAAAATTGATGAATTAAATTAATGAAAAAGAAATTTATTTTGTGAAGTTTTTCGACGGAAAATGAATTCCGTCGAAAATGGATGAATAAAATAAATGCAAAAGAAATTAATTTTGTGAAGTTTTTTTGACGGAAAATGAATTCCGTCGAAAATGGATGAATAAAATAAATGCAAAAGAAATTGATATTGTGAAATTTTTTGATGGAAAACGGATTCCGTCGAAAATGGATGAATAAAATAAATGCATAAGAAATTGATTTTATGAAGTTTTTTGACGGAAAACAAATTCCATCGAAAACGGATTAATAAAATAAATGCAAAAGAAATTGGTTTTGTGAAGTTTTTCGACGGAAAATGAATTCCGTCGAAAATGGATGAATAAAATAAATGCAAAAGAAATTAATTTTGTGAAGTTTTTTTTACATAAAACGGATTCCGTCGAAAATGGATGAATAAAATAAATGCAAAAGAAATTAATTTTGTGAAGTTTTTTTTACGTAAAACGGATTCCGTCGAAAATGGATGAATAAAATAAACGCACAAGAAATTGATATTGTGACATTTTTTGATGGAAAACTGATTCCGTCGAAAATGGATGAATAAAATAAATGCAAAAGAAATTGATTTTACAAAGTTTTTCGACGAAAAATGGATTTCGTCGAAGATTTTTCATGAATTTTTTTTTCCGTCGAAAACGGATGAATAAAATAAATGCAAAAAGAAATTGATTTTGTGAAGTTTTTCGACGGAAATGGATTTCGTCGAAGATTTTTGACAGAAAATGAATTCCTTCGAAAACGGATGAATAAGATAAATGGAAAAGAAATTCATTTTGTGAAGTGTTTTGACGGAAAACGGATTCCATTGAAAACGGATGAATTAAATAAATGCAAAAGAAATTGATTTTGTGTTGTTTTTCGAAGGAAAATGGATTCCGTTGAAGACGGATGAATAAAATAAATGGAAAAGAAATTGATTTTGTGAAATATAACACCTCAAGTATTTAAATGTTTATTTTAATGTATATTGTGAAAGGAAAGTGGATGGATTAGTGAAAATCCAAGTATTATGGCCAAAAGGGGCAAAAAGGGCAAAATGGTAATTTGCCAACCGTGTGTTAAGAGGCTTAAATATTGAATTAGAGATTTCAAATGACAAAAGTAAGGTTGGAAATGGAATCAGGGCGAAAAATTGAGTAAATAGGCAAATTTGGGAAAAATCGATGAATAGTGAATTTTTAGTGTTAAAATACTGTGATGTGAGTGTACCGATAGGTGTGAAATTTTTATCATCATTTTGGAGAAAGAAAAATATGTTATGGACTGGAAAAATATTTAGATTAAGGATTTGTAATCGGAAATTTTATTGGAGTTAAAGTTAGATCGCGTGTGGGACCCGTGTGACCGAAGTCACTTGGCCCCACCTCCTTTTCTTCTTTCTTTTCCTTCTTCTTCCCTCCCTCATCCGTGCGCTCACAGTGAGCAAAAGAGACCAAAACCCATTTTCTTCACTTTTCTCTCATTTCTTCGTTTCTCCACCGAATCGCTTGGTTTTGGTGTTGAAATCTATCGTAAACAACCTTCCAAAGCCATTGGTAGCATCTAGAAGCCTTGAATCCACCTCTTTGGCCACGTTTTTGGCAAACTCAGATTCGACCCATTAGTGTTCTTGAAGATTTCTTGGAGTTTTGAGCTTCAAATGGTTTAGTGAAGCCTTGGTGGTGATCATACTACCCATTGTAAGTATATTTGTGGTCTCTTTATAGTTGATTCCATAGATCTATGAATATGTGTTCAAAGCTTTGATTTTAGATGTGTGATGATAGAGAGCCCAAATGCAAAAATGCTATTAGATGAAAAGGCCTTAGAATCATGTTTGTAAGCTAGAAATGCTATGTTAATTTTTGGTGAAAAAAAATGGATTTGTAACTTAGGCAAAATTTGAGGAATTTTGATGAAAAATGAGTTTTTGAGTAAATTGGATTTAATGATTGTTGTAGGGTGCCTCACACGGTTGGATTTGAGAAAAGTTGATTTGGAGCATACGTTTGGAACGGTGTTGCTCGTATTAAGGTAAACTCTTGGAACTTGGGTTTAATCCCTAGTGAGCTCCACCACACCTAGAGGAAGGTTGTGGTTGGACGATGTAGTTATGACATGATGTGTTTGTATGCTTGTATGCATATTGCTTGTATTGTGTGAAATTGTGTGGTCACTGATCAGTTGACAAGTGGAGTTTGGTCATCCGCTGGATTCGTCCTTGTGAGAATGCCAGTCGGGTATTGCCGTGGAGTCGACTCTGGGAGCGGCGCCAGGATGATCCAAACGTGGGACGTCCGCCGGATAGGGCTCATGAGGAGTTCCGGTTGGGTATTGCCATGGAGTCTTCTCAACCATGGGAGAGGCGCCAGGACTGTCCAGGGAGTTATATGATGGAGTCCTTGAACATGAATCCATGAGTGGATGTTCTTGGGTGTCTCCAGGAGGATGGTGATATTGTTTTACTTGCATGCCATATTATGTCATTTTGATACATTTTAGTGAGCCATGGAGTGGAGAGAGCCTCTAGCTCCATTGGTTTACTGAGATATATCCGTATATCTCACCCCGTGTTTGGGGGACCACATTTCAGGTCACTATGAGCCGGGAGGAGCTTCGGGCAAGAAGCCCGTATAGTGGACGTTGGATGGGCATGCGGTGCATTGGATTGCATGGCTTTTTGGAGGAGTTTATGGAGTGCACATAGCATACCATTAGTATTTTGAGACTTAGGTCATGAACATATTGCATGATGCCATTTTCCATGCTTTTGTTAGTGTTCATGGTCATATGCTAAGTCTTGTTATGTTTTATTATTCATGGCTTGGATAACTGTATATTTTGAGTGAGCATGGGACTTGTCCATTGCCACATTCATAGCCTTGAAGTCTTGATGTGTAATGATGTAAAAATGGTCCATATGTACATGTAAATGGCCATTATTTGAGAATGATGTAATTGATGTTAAACTTAAGGAAAATGCATGATGGAAGGGCCTAGAGCCAACATTAGGACATGATTATGTGTTATGTGGAGTACCAAGGGGTTAGGGATGGATTACACACCCTTTTTGGGGCTCAAAACAGCTGTAATCTGTCATTTTGCTGCATAGTAATCGATTACCCAAGCATGGTAATCGATTACCATGCAACAGGGGACGAAAAATTAGCTACTGTCTGCACTGGTAATCGATTACTGGCCTTTGGTAATCGATTACCATGTGTGGTAATCGATTACCCAGAGTTGGTAATCGATTACCAGAACAGAGGATTCAGAAAAATGGCTACTGCCTCATTTTTGACAGGTGGTAATCGATTACCACCCACTGGTAATCGATTACCACAGTGTAATTTTCGAAAATTCAGGTTTTTCTAGACTAAAAGAAAGGGGTATAACTTGATGGGTAGAACTCCAAATGATACGTGGTTCGAAACCACGCGTAGACAACGTAAAGGACTACAACTTGGTAAAAGATGAAGGTAAGATGGTGAGTCTAAATGAATTGAATAAAAAAGAATGGTTTATGATGTTAGAAAGTGTATGATTCCGCAAATGGCATTTACAATTATAGTGTGGTTTTAATTGATTACGGAAAAAGTATTTACGGAAAAGAAAAGGAATGTGTTAAAAGAAAAATTTGCCCGTAATTTAATTAATCTAATCACTGTGATTGTAACTGCGCTTAATATCATAATCAATGTTAACAATACCGGTGTACAACGGGCTGTTACATTTTATGGTATCAGAGCAGTTTTGTTTAGGGAACTCTGATTGTTGTATGTTTGTATCTTGTGTGCCATAGCTATCTGTGAACTATTTATGATTAATGTATATGTGATTCCTCAGTGTGGGTCTGATCAGCTCATTCCTTTGTGTTACATGTACAGATATCATGAGTAGGGCACGAGGTCGCCGTGGGGCACGGGGTGCAGGTCATTTGCCACCGGATCCGATCACTGCAGCACTGAATGCTCTGCAGGCGGAAACGGCTGCAAACAGAAATATGACTGAGAACCTGATGAAAGCAAATCAGGATATGATGCAGGCCTTTATGGCTGAGTTGAGGGCGGATAGAGGTCGTCCTAGGAGGGAAGATACACCTCCGCATACGGCTACGGTGACTCCTACACCGACGCCATCTGTTACTCCTCAACAGGGGGAGAGTGGGGCTAGTCACCACACTGGTGAGGCTAGTCATCATACTACTACGGATCCTAGTTATGTTCCTGATCCGTCATCTGTTGCCCAATCTACTGGGGCTGCTGGGCAGGTGCTTGATAATGCTGATGATGAGCGTAGGCTCATATCTTTTAGGAAACATAAGCCACCCGCATTTCTGGGGTCAAGGGACCCAAAGGAGGTCACTGCTTGGTTGAGGGGCATGGACAAGATTTTTCAGGTTATGAGATGCCAAGATCCGCAGAAGTTATTGTATTCTGTTTATATGCTGGAGGGTGATGCCCAAGAGTGGTGGGACAATGTGTCTCGCCCATTTATTATTCAGGGTGAGGTCCTTACTTGGACTATGTTTGAAGGATTATTCCATGAAGAATATTTTCCCCGCGATGTTCGGGAGGCTAAGCAAGGTGAATTTGATAATCTGGTACAGGGAGTGATGACTGTTGATGCCTATGTGGCGAGATTTAATGAACTTGTCAAGTTTGCCAACTATGGAGGTACTCTACCTACTCCGGAATTCTTGTCAGCTAAATTTCAAAGAGGGCTGAATGAGAAGATTGCTAAGAGGATGTCAAATACCGCAGTGAGAAACTTTGCTGATTTGGTGACCCAGTGCAAAAGGGTCGAGACTGTTTATGGGAGGTATCCAAAATCTGATTCTACAAAAGAGCAAGATGTTAAGAGGACACCTGGTCCTTCTGGTAATACCAACAGAGGAGGTTTTAATAATAGAGGTAGGGGGTTGCATGTGAGGCAGCCTCCTGGTCAGTTCAAGAGGGGTGGAAATAATGGTGGTGGTGGTGCTTCGAACAGATATTTTACCCCACAATGTGGGAAGTGTGGGAAATACCACAGAGGTGTATGTGGTGCTGGTACGTCGAATTGTTTTAGATGTGGTCAGAGTGGCCACTTTGCTAGAAATTGTACATCTCCTTCGGGGCAGGCTGCGAATCTGCAGGCCTTGCCGCCAGCTACTACTACTACTGCTGCTCCTATTGCTATTGTTCCTACTGTGGGACGAGTTTATACTACTAATGCGCAGCGTACTGAAAAGGCTCCGAATTTGGTTAAAGGTATAATTTTTCTATCTAATGTTGATTTATCTGTGTTGTTTGATTCGGGAGCAACACATTCATTTGTGGCGGACTATGTGGCTAAGGCGTTGGACTTAAAGGTAACGCGGATGGTTCCGCCGATGCGTATTACTACCGCTACAGGAGAGGTTAGTGAATCGTCTTGGATTTGTGAAGATGTGAAGTTCACTTATTTAGGCAGGGGTTATACCATTGATTTAATTATCTTACCCCTGGCCTCTGTCAATTTGATTTTGGGGATGGATTGGTTGTCTCGGAACTGCGCAATGATTGATTGCTGCGGGAAGAGGTTGTTGCTATCTCACGAGAGGCCGTCTGTTTGTCCGTCTTTGTATTTGTCTGTCAGTCAGACTGTGAAAGCCTTGAAGGCTGGAGATCTGGGTTATGTTTTGTTGGGCGGATTGGTAGGTGATAAAAAGGAGGAGATTTCTGCTATTCCAGTTGTAAATGAGTTTGAGGACGTGTTTCCGGATGAGATACCGGAATTCCCACCTGAGAGAGAGATTGAATTCTCGATTGATTTATTGCCTGGTGTGGGGCCGATCTCTTTGGCTCCATACCGGATGTCGCCACTTGAGTTGGCCGAGTTGAAGAAACACATTGAAGAATTGTCTGCGAAGAATTTTATTAGGCCGAGTGTGTCTCCGTGGGGAGCACCGGTGATATTTGTAAAGAAAAAGGATGGTAGCATGAGATTGTGCACTGACTACCGACAGCTGAATAAAGTGACTGTTAAGAACCGGTACCCATTACCGCGTATTGATGATTTATTAGATCAGTTGAGGGGTGCCTGTGTATTTTCAAAGATCGATCTCCGGTCCGGATATCATCAGATTCGGATTAAACCGGAGGATGTACCTAAAACAGCTTTCCGATCCAGATATGGACATTTTGAGTATCAAGTTATTCCTTTCGGGCTTACTAATGCCCCGGCGGTGTTCATGGACTATATGAACCGCATTTTCAAACCGTTTTTGGACCAGTTTGTAATTGTTTTTATTGATGACATCTTGATCTACTCTAAGAGTAAAGAGGAGCACGTGGACCATCTGAGGACTGTGTTGCAGGTGTTGAAGGATAAAAAGTTATATGCTAAACCGTCTAAGTGTGAATTCTGGTTGTCTGAGGTGCAATTTTTGGGTCATGTTATTTCTGCAAGCGGTGTTGCAGTGGATCCAAGCAAGATTGAAGCGGTGAGTGACTGGGAACGACCTAAGACTGTGACTGAAATTAGAAGTTTTCTGGGGCTTGCTGGCTATTATCGCCGATTTATACAGGGATTTTCTGCAATGGTTCTACCGTTGACCCGATTGACACGGAAGGATACTCCTTTTGTGTGGACCCAGGAATGTGAGGACTGTTTTCTGCTGCTAAAAGAGAAATTGACTACTGCTCCGGTGTTGACTCTACCTGATCCGGAGGGTGAGTTTGTATTATATTGTGATGCTTCTAAGAAAGGTTTAGGGAGCGTGTTGATGCAGGAAGGAAAAGTTATTGCATATGCGTCTAGGCAGTTGAGGCCACATGAAGAAAATTATCCGACGCATGACTTAGAATTGGCTGCTATTGTGTTTGCCTTGAAAATTTGGAGGCATTTTCTTTATGGGATGAAATTTGCTGTGTTCAGCGACCATAAAAGCTTGAAATATTTATTTGATCAGAAGGAGCTGAATATGAGACAGCGTAGATGGGTTGAATTTTTAAAAGATTATGATTTTGAACTAAAATACCACCCGGGAAAGGCCAATGTTGTGGCTGATGCATTGAGTAGGAAGTCTGTTAACCTATCTCATATGATGATGTGGGACAATGAAGTGATTGAGCAATTCCGTGATATGAAAATAACGGATTTCTTTGCAGGAAGAATGTGTGATATGGAGTTGACTCGAATTGAGAACGAGCTGCACGAGAAGATTAAAGAGACTCAGATTCGCAATGAAAGTATAAAGTATTTGAAAGGCCAGAGTGGCATATCTGTTAATGAACAAGGACTACTATTATATCAGGGCAGGATTGTTGTGCCCAAGGAACTTGCAGAGGAAGTGATGACTGAGGCCCATAAGGGTCAATATGCTATCCACCCAGGTGCCACAAAGATGTACCAAGATTTGAAAGTTAAGTTCTGGTGGCCTGGGATGAAAAGGGATGTTGCCGAGTACGTATCTAAGTGCTTGGTGTGTCAGAAAGTGAAAATAGAGCATCAGAAACCTGCTGGATTACTTCAGCCGCTGGATATACCTGAATGGAAATGGGAGAGTATTTCAATGGATTTTGTTGTTGGATTGCCGAGAACTCAAGCTGGTTATGATTCGATTTGGGTTATTGTGGACCGACTTACGAAGTCTGCACATTTTCTACCAGTACGAGTGGATTACACTACGGAAAAGTTGGCAACACTTTATGTGAAGGAGATTGTTAGACTCCATGGGATACCGATTAGCATTGTGAGTGATCGGGACCCGAAGTTTACTTCACGATTTTGGGGAGCTTTGCAGCAGGCTTTTGGCACTCAGCTTCGACTGAGCACTGCTTATCACCCGCAGACTGATGGTCAGACTGAGAGGACCATACAGACACTTGAGGATATGCTGAGAGCATGCACACTGGAACAGGGTAATGCTTGGGATAAGTATTTACCACTGGTTGAATTTTCTTATAACAACAGTTTTCATTCCAGTCTAGGTATGGCACCATATGAGGTTTTGTATGGCAGGAGGTGTCGTACGCCCACTTGTTGGACTGAGGTAGGCGATAAAGAAAGATTTGGTCCGGATTTTGTACAAGAAACGACAGTGCAGATTGAAATGATTAGAGAAAAGTTGAAACAGGCACAGAATCGGCAGAAGAGTTATTATGACAATAAGCATAGACCGCTGGAATTTGAGGAAGGTGACCATGTATTTGTACGTTTGTCGCCGGTCACAGGTGTTGGCCGTGCGCTGGGTGTGAGGAAGCTGAGTCCACGATTCATTGGGCCATATCAGATTATGAAAAGAGTAGGATTGGTGGCCTATCAGCTTGCCTTACCCCCGCAGTTATCTAATCTACATGATGTTTTTCATGTGTCGCAGTTGCGACGTTATGTTCCGGATGAGTCACATATTGTGATGCCGGATAATATTGAAATCAGGGAGAACTTGAAGACTCCCATCGGTCCTATTGCAGTTTTGGATCGCAGTGAAAAGCGATTGAGAAGTAAAGTGATTCCCATGCTGAAGATTCAGTGGGAAGGCCGCACACCTGAGGAGGCTACTTGGGAGCGGGAGGACGAGATTCTCCGGCTGTACCCTGAGTTAGTGAGCAGGTATGACTTAATTTTGCGGACAAAATTTCAAAAAGGTGGGGTGAATATAACACCTCAAGTATTTAAATGTTTATTTTAATGTATATTGTGAAAGGAAAGTGGATGGATTAGTGAAAATCCAAGTATTATGGCCAAAAGGGGCAAAAAGGGCAAAATGGTAATTTGCCAACCGTGTGTTAAGAGGCTTAAATATTGAATTAGAGATTTCAAATGACAAAAGTAAGGTTGGAAATGGAATCAGGGCGAAAAATTGAGTAAATAGGCAAATTTGGGAAAAATCGATGAATAGTGAATTTTTAGTGTTAAAATACTGTGATGTGAGTGTACCGATAGGTGTGAAATTTTTATCATCATTTTGGAGAAAGAAAAATATGTTATGGACTGGAAAAATATTTAGATTAAGGATTTGTAATCGGAAATTTTATTGGAGTTAAAGTTAGATCGCGTGTGGGACCCGTGTGACCGAAGTCACTTGGCCCCACCTCCTTTTCTTCTTTCTTTTCCTTCTTCTTCCCTCCCTCATCCGTGCGCTCACAGTGAGCAAAAGAGACCAAAACCCATTTTCTTCACTTTTCTCTCATTTCTTCGTTTCTCCACCGAATCGCTTGGTTTTGGTGTTGAAATCTATCGTAAACAACCTTCCAAAGCCATTGGTAGCATCTAGAAGCCTTGAATCCACCTCTTTGGCCACGTTTTTGGCAAACTCAGATTCGACCCATTAGTGTTCTTGAAGATTTCTTGGAGTTTTGAGCTTCAAATGGTTTAGTGAAGCCTTGGTGGTGATCATACTACCCATTGTAAGTATATTTGTGGTCTCTTTATAGTTGATTCCATAGATCTATGAATATGTGTTCAAAGCTTTGATTTTAGATGTGTGATGATAGAGAGCCCAAATGCAAAAATGCTATTAGATGAAAAGGCCTTAGAATCATGTTTGTAAGCTAGAAATGCTATGTTAATTTTTGGTGAAAAAAATGGATTTGTAACTTAGGCAAAATTTGAGGAATTTTGATGAAAAATGAGTTTTTGAGTAAATTGGATTTAATGATTGTTGTAGGGTGCCTCACACGGTTGGATTTGAGAAAAGTTGATTTGGAGCATACGTTTGGAACGGTGTTGCTCGTATTAAGGTAAACTCTTGGAACTTGGGTTTAATCCCTAGTGAGCTCCACCACACCTAGAGGAAGGTTGTGGTTGGACGATGTAGTTATGACATGATGTGTTTGTATGCTTGTATGCATATTGCTTGTATTGTGTGAAATTGTGTGGTCACTGATCAGTTGACAAGTGGAGTTTGGTCATCCGCTGGATTCGTCCTTGTGAGAATGCCAGTCGGGTATTGCCGTGGAGTCGACTCTGGGAGCGGCGCCAGGATGATCCAAACGTGGGACGTCCGCCGGATAGGGCTCATGAGGAGTTCCGGTTGGGTATTGCCATGGAGTCTTCTCAACCATGGGAGAGGCGCCAGGACTGTCCAGGGAGTTATATGATGGAGTCCTTGAACATGAATCCATGAGTGGATGTTCTTGGGTGTCTCCAGGAGGATGGTGATATTGTTTTACTTGCATGCCATATTATGTCATTTTGATACATTTTAGTGAGCCATGGAGTGGAGAGAGCCTCTAGCTCCATTGGTTTACTGAGATATATCCGTATATCTCACCCCGTGTTTGGGGGACCACATTTCAGGTCACTATGAGCCGGGAGGAGCTTCGGGCAAGAAGCCCGTATAGTGGACGTTGGATGGGCATGCGGTGCATTGGATTGCATGGCTTTTTGGAGGAGTTTATGGAGTGCACATAGCATACCATTAGTATTTTGAGACTTAGGTCATGAACATATTTCATGATGTTATTTTCCATGCTTTTGTTAGTGTTCATGGTCATATGCTAAGTCTTGTTATGTTTTATTATTCATGGCTTGGATAACTGTATATTTTGAGTGAGCATGGGACTTGTCCATTGCCACATTCATAGCCTTGAAGTCTTGATGTGTAATGATGTAAAAATGGTCCATATGTACATGTAAATGGCCATTATTTGAGAATGATGTAATTGATGTTAAACTTAAGGAAAATGCATGATGGAAGGGCCTAGAGCCAACATTAGGACATGATTATGTGTTATGAGGAGTACCAAGGGGTTAGGGATGGATTACACACCCTTTTTGGGGCTCAAAACAGCTGTAATCTGTCATTTTGCTGCATAGTAATCGATTACCCAAGCATGGTAATCGATTACCATGCAACAGGGGACGAAAAATTAGCTACTGTCTGCACTGGTAATCGATTACTGGCCTTTGGTAATCGATTACCATGTGTGGTAATCGATTACCCAGAGTTGGTAATCGATTACCAGAACAGAGGATTCAGAAAAATGGCTACTGCCTCATTTTTGACAGGTGGTAATCGATTACCACCCACTGGTAATCGATTACCACAGTGTAATTTTCGAAAATTCAGGTTTTTCTAGACTAAAAGAAAGGGGTATAACTTGATGGGTAGAACTCCAAATGATACGTGGTTCGAAACCACGCGTAGACAACGTAAAGGACTACAACTTGGTAAAAGATGAGAGTAAGATGGTGAGTCTAAATGAATTGAATAAAAAGAAAGGTTTATGATGTTAGAAAGTGTATGATTCCGCAAATGGCATTTACAATTATAGTGTGGTTTTAATTGATTACGGAAAAAGTATTTACGGAAAAGAAAAGGAATGTGTTAAAAGAAAAATTTGCCCGTAATTTAATTAATCTAATCACTGTGATTGTAACTGCGCTTAATATCATAATCAATGTTAACAATACCGGTGTACAACGGGCTGTTACATGAAATTTTTCGACCAAAAAAGGAAATCAGTTGAAGATTTTTGACGGAAAACGAATTCCGTCGAAAATGGATGAATAAAATAAATGCAAAAGAAATTAATTTTGTTAAGTTTTTTTGACGGAAAACGGATTCCGTAGAAAATGGATAAATAAAATAAATGCAAAAGAAATTGATTTTGTAAGTTTTTCGACGGAAAATGGATTCCATCGAAGATTTTTGACGAAAAATGTATTCCGTCGAAAATGGATGAATTAAATTAATGCAAAAGAAATTTATTTTGTGAAGTTTTTCGACGGAAAATGAATTCCGTCGAAAATGTTTGAATAAAATAAATGCAAAAGAAATTAATTTTGTGAAGTTTTTTTGACGGAAAATGAATTCCGTCGAAAATGGATGAATAAAATAAAGTCAAAAGAAATTGATATTGTGAATTTTTTTGATGGAAAACGGATTCCGTCGAAAATGGATGAATAAAATAAATGCAAAAGAAATTGATATTGAGAAGTTTTTTGATGGAAAACGGATTCCGTCGAAAATGGATGAATAAAATAGATGCAAAAGAAATTGATTTTGTGAAGTTTTTCGGCGGAAAATGAATTCCGTCGAAAATGGATGAATAAAATAAATGCAAAAGAAATTAATTTTGTGAAGTTTTTTTGAAGGAAAATGAATTCCGTCGAAAATGGATGAATAAAATAAAGGCAAAAGAAATTGATATTGTGAAGTTTTTTGATGGAAAACGGATTCCGTCGAAAATGGATGAATAAAATAAATGTAAAAGAAATTGATTTTGTGAAGTTTTTCGACGGAAAATGGATTCTGTCGAAGATTTTGGACGGAAAATGAATTCCGTCGAAAATGGATGAATAAAATAAATGCAAAAGAAATTGATTTTGTTAAGTTTTTCGACGGAAAACGGATTCCCTAGAAGATTCTTTGCAGAAAATGGATTCCGCCGAAGATTTTTGACGGAAAATTAATTCCGTCGAAAATGGATGAATAAAATAAATTAAAAAGAAATTGATTTTGTGAAGTTTTTCGACGGAAAACGGATTCCGTCGAAAATGGATGAATAAAATAAATGCAAAAGAAATTGATTTGGTAAGTTTTTCGACGAAAAATGGATTCCGTCGAAGATTTTTGATGAAAAATGTATTCTGTCGAAAATGGATGAATTAAATTAATGCAAAAGAAATTTATTTTGTGAATTTTTTCGACGGAAAACGAATTCCGTCGAAAATGGATGAATAAAATAAATGCAAAAGAAGTTAATTTTGTGAAGTTTTTTTGACGGAAAATAAATTCCGTCGAAAATGGATGAATAAAATAAATGCAAAAGAAATTGATATTGTGAATTTTTTTGATGGAAAACGGATTCCGTCGAAAATGGATGAATAAAATAAATGCAAAAGAAATTGATTTTAAGAAGTTTTTCGACCGAAAACAAATTCCATCGAAAACGGATTAATAAAATAAATGCAAAAGAAATTGGTTTTGTGAAGTTTTTCGACGGAAAATGAATTCCGTCGAAAATGGATGAATAAAATAAATGCAAAAGAAATTAATTTTGTGAAGTTTTTTTTACGTAAAACGGATTCCGTCGAAAATGGATGAATAAAATAAACGCACAAGAAATTGATATTGTGAAATTTTTTGATGGAAAACTGATTCCGTCGAAAATGGATGAATAAAATGAATGTAAAAGAAATTGATTTTACAAAGTTTTTCGACGAAAAATGGATTTCGTCGAAGATTTTTGACGAAAAATGTGTTCCGTCGAAAACGGATGAATAAAATAAATGCAAAAGAAATTGATTTTGCGAAGTTTTTTGACGGAAAACAAATTCCGTCGAAAATGGATGAATAAAATAAATGCAAAAGAAATTGATTTTGTGAAGTTTTTCGACGGAAAACGGATTCCGTAGAAGATTCATGACAGAAAATGGATTCCGTCGAAGATTTTTGACGGAAAATGAATTCCATCGAAAATGGATGAATAAAAAAAATGCAAAAGAAATTGATTTTGTGAAGTTTTTCGACGGAAAACAAATTCCGTTGAAATCTGATGAATAAAATAAATGCAAAAGAAATTGATTCCGTGAAGTTTTTCGACGAAAAATGGATTCCGTCGAAGATGTTTGATTGAAATTGGATTTCGTCGAAGATTTTTGACGGAAAAAGAATTCCATCGAAAACGGATGAATAAAATAAATGCAAAAGAAATTGATTTTGTAAGTTTTTCGACGGAAAATGGATTCCATCGAAGATTTTTGACGAAAAATGTATTCCGTCGAAAATGGAAGAATTAAATTAATGCAAAAGAAATTTATTTTGTGAAGTTTTTCGACGGAAAATGAATTCCGTCGAAAATGGATGAATAAAATAAATGCAAAAGAAATTAATTTTGTGAAGTTTTTTTTTACGGAAAACGGATTCAAATTGATTTTATGATGTTTTTCGAAGAAAAATGGATTCCGTCGAAGATTGTTGACGAAAAATGGATTCCGTCGAAAACGGATGAATAAAATAAATGCAAAAGAAATTTATTTTGTGAAGTTTTTCGACGGAAAAAGAATTCCGTCGAAAATGGATGAATAAAATAAATGCAAAAGAAATTAATTTTGTGAAGTTTTTTTGACGGAAAACGAATTCCGTCGAAAATGGATGAATAAAATAAAGGCAAAAGAAATTGATATTGTGAATTTTTTTGATGGAAAACGGATTCCGTCGAAAATGGATGAATAAAATAAATGCAAAAGAAATTGATATTGTGAAGTTTTTTGATGGAAAACGGATTCCGTCGAAGATTTTGGACGGAAAATGAATTCCGTCGAAAATGGATGAATAAAATAAATGCAAAAGAAATTGATTTTGTGAAGTTTTTCGACGGAAAACGGATTCCGTAGAAGATTCTTGACAGAAAATGGATTTCGTCGAAGATTTTTGACGGAAAATGAATTCCATCGAAAATGGATGAATAAAATAAATGCAAAAGAAATTGATTTTGTGAAGTTTTTCAACGTAAAATGGATTCCGTCGAAAATGAATGAATAAAATAAATGCAAAAGAAATTGATTTTGTAAGTTTTTCGACGGAAAATGGATTTCGTCGAAGATTTTTGACGAAAAATGTATTCCGTCGAAAATTGATGCATTAAATTAATGCAAAAGAAATTTATTTTGTGAAGTTTTTCGACGGAAAATGAATTCCGTCGAAAATGGATGAATAAAATAAATGCAAAAGAAATTAATTTTGTGAAGTTTTTTTGACGGAAAATGAATTCCGTCGAAAATGGATGAATAAAATAAATGCAAAAGAAATTGATATTGTGAAATTTTTTGATGGAAAACGGATTCCGTCGAAAATGGATGAATAAAATAAATGCAAAAGAAATTGATTTTATGAAGTTTTTTGACGGAAATCAGATTCCATCAAAAACGGATTAATAAAATAAATGCAAAAGAAATTGGTTTTGTGAAGTTTTTCGACGGAAAATGAATTCCGTCGAAAATGGATGATAAATAAATGCAAAAGAAATTAATTTTGTGAAGTTTTTTTTATGTAAAACGGATTCCGTCGAAAATGGATGAATAAAATAAACGCACAAGAAATTGATATTGTGAATTTTTTTGATGGAAAACAGATTCCGTCGAAATCTGATGAATAAAATAAATGCAAAAGAAATTGATTCCGTGAAGTTTTTCGACGGAAAATGGATTCCATCGAAGATTTTTGATTGAAATTGGATTCCGTCGAAGATTTTTGACGGAAAATGAATTCCATCGAAAACGGATGAATAAAATAAATGCAAAAGAAATTGATTTTGTGAAGTTTTTCGACGGAAAATGGATTCCGTCGAAGATTTTTGACAGAAAATGAATTCCGTCGAAAATGGATAAATAAAATAAATGCAAAAGAAATTGATTTTGTGAAGTTTTTCGACGGAAAACGAATTCCGTCGAAAATGGATTAATAAAATAAATGCAAAAGAAATTGATTTTGTGAAGTTTTTCGACGGAAAACAAATTCCGTCGAAATCTGATGAATAAAATAAATGCAAAAGAAATTGATTTCGTGAAGTTTTTCGACGGAAAATGGATTCCGCCGAAGATTTTTGATTGAAATTGGATTCCGTCGAAGATTTTTGACGGAAAATGAATTCCATCGAAAACGGATGAATAAAATAAATGCAAAAGAAATTGATTTTGTGAGATTTTTCGACGGAAAATGAATTCCGTCGAAAATGGATGAATAAAATAAATGCAAAAGAAATTGATTTTGTGAAGTTTTTCGACGGAAAACGAATTCCGTCGAAAATGGATTAATAAAATAAATGCAAAAGAAATTGATTTTGTGAAGTTTTTTGACGGAAAATGGATTCCGTCGAAGATTTTGGACGGAAAATGAATACCGTCGAAAATGGATGAATAAAATAAATGCAAAAGAAATTGATTTTGTGAAGTTTTTCGACGGATAACGAATTCCGTCGAAAATGGATTAATAAAATAAATGCAAAAGAAATTGATTTTGTGAAGTTTTTGGACGGAAAATGGATTCCGTCGAAGATTTTGTACGGAAAATGAATACCGTCGAAAATGGATGAATAAAATAAATGCAAAAGAAATTGATTTTGTGAAGTTTTTTTGACGGAAAATGAATTCCGTCGAAAATGGATGAATAAAATAAATGCAAAAGAAATTGATATTGTGAAATTTTTTGATGGAAAACGGATTCCGTCGAAAATGGATGAATAAAATAAATGCAAAAGAAATTGATTTTATGAAGTTTTTCGACGGAAAACAAATTCCATCGAAAACGAATTAATAAAATAAATGCAAAAGAAATTGGTTTTGTGAAGCTTTTCGATGGAAAATGAATTCCGTCGAAAATGGATGAATAAAATAAATGCAAAAGAAATTGATTGTATGAAGTTTTTCGTCGGAAAACGGATTCCGTCGAAAATGGATGAATAAAATAAATGCAAAAGAAATTGATTTTACAAAGTTTTTTGACGAAAAATGGATTTCGTCGAAGATTTTTGACGCAAAATGTATTCCGTCGAAAATGGATGAATAAAATAAAGGCAAAAGAAATTGATATTGTGAATTTTTTTGATGGAAAACGGATTCCGTCGAAAATGGATGAATAAAATAAATGCAAAAGAAATTGATATTGTGAAGTTTTTTGATGGAAAACGGATTCCGTCGAAGATTTTGGACGGAAAATGAATTCCGTCGAAAATGGATGAATAAAATAAATGCAAAAGAAATTGATTTTGTGAAGTTTTTCGACGGAAAACGGATTCCGTAGAAGATTCTTGACAGAAAATGGATTTCGTCGAAGATTTTTGACGGAAAATGAATTCCATCGAAAATGGATGAATAAAATAAATGCAAAAGAAATTGATTTTGTGAAGTTTTTCAACGTAAAATGGATTCCGTCGAAAATGGATGAATAAAATAAATGCAAAAGAAATTGATTTTGTAAGTTTTTCGACGGAAAATGGATTTCGTCGAAGATTTTTGACGAAAAATGTATTCCGTCGAAAATTGATGCATTAAATTAATGCAAAAGAAATTTATTTTGTGAAGTTTTTCGACGGAAAATGAATTCTGTCGAAAATGGATGAATAAAATAAATGCAAAAGAAATTAATTTTGTGAAGTTTTTTTGACGGAAAATGAATTCCGTCGAAAATGGATGAATAAAATAAATGCAAAAGAAATTGATATTGTGAAATTTTTGATGGAAAACGGATTCCGTCGAAAATGGATGAATAAAATAAATGCAAAAGAAATTGATTTTATGAAGTTTTTCGACGGAAATCAAATTCCATCGAAAACGGATTAATAAAATAAATGCAAAAGAAATTGGTTTTGTGAAGTTTTTCGACGGAAAATGAATTCCGTCGAAAATGGATGAATAAAATAAATGCAAAAGAAATTAATTTTGTGAAGTTTTTTTTATGTAAAACGGATTCCGTCGAAAATGGATGAATAAAATAAACGCACAAGAAATTGATATTGTGAATTTTTTTGATGGAAAACAGATTCCGTCGAAAATGGATGAATAAAATAAATGCAAAAGAAATTGATTTTACAAAGTTTTTCGACGAAAAATGGATTTCGTCGAAAATTTTTGACGAAAAATGTATTCCGTCGAAAACGGATGAATAAAATAAATGCAAAAGAAATTGATTTTGCGAAGTTTTTCGACGGAAAACAAATTCCTTCGAAAACGGATGAATAAAATAAATGCAAAAAGAAATTGATTTTGTGAAGTTTTTCGACGGAAAATGGATTCCGTCGAAGATTTTTGACAGAAAATGAATTCCGTCGAAAACGGATGAATAAGATAATGGAAAAGAAATTCATTTTGTTAAGTTTTTTGACGGAAAACGGATTCCATTGAAAACGGATGAATAAAATAAATGCAAAAGAAATT
Organism: Gastrolobium villosum; assembly: GCA_032173675.1. Classification (NCBI taxonomy): domain Eukaryota; kingdom Viridiplantae; phylum Streptophyta; class Magnoliopsida; order Fabales; family Fabaceae; genus Gastrolobium; species Gastrolobium villosum. The sequence goes on from JAVKPL010009955.1 coordinate 23,013, forward strand.
GATTTTGTGTTGTTTTTCGAAGGAAAATGGATTCCGTTGAAGACGGATGAATAAAATAAATGGAAAAGAAATTGATTTTGTGAAGTTTTTCGACGAAAAAAAGAAATCAGTTGAAGATTTTTGACGGAAAGCGAATTCCGTCGAAAATGGATGAATAAAATAAATGCAAAAGAAATTGATTTTGTGAAGTTTTTCGACGGAAAACGAATTCCGTCGAAAATGGATTAATAAAATAAATGCAAAAGAAATTGATTTTGTGAAGTTTTTTGACGGAAAATGGATTCCGTCGAAGATTTTGGACGGAAAATGAATACCGTCGAAAATGGATGAATAAAATAAATGCAAAAGAAATTGATTTTGTGAAGTTTTTCGACGGATAACGAATTCCGTCGAAAATGGATTAATAAAATAAATGCAAAAGAAATTGATTTTGTGAAGTTTTTGGACGGAAAATGGATTCCGTCGAAGATTTTGTACGGAAAATGAATACCGTCGAAAATGGATGAATAAAATAAATGCAAAAGAAATTGATTTTGTGAAGTTTTTTTGACGGAAAATGAATTCCGTCGAAAATGGATGAATAAAATAAATGCAAAAGAAATTGATATTGTGAAATTTTTTGATGGAAAACGGATTCCGTCGAAAATGGATGAATAAAATAAATGCAAAAGAAATTGATTTTATGAAGTTTTTCGACGGAAAACAAATTCCATCGAAAACGAATTAATAAAATAAATGCAAAAGAAATTGGTTTTGTGAAGTTTTTCGACGGAAAATGAATTCCGTCGAAAATGGATGAATAAAATAAATGCAAAAGAAATTGATTGTATGAAGTTTTTAGTCGGAAAACGGATTCCGTCGAAAACGGATTAATAAAATAAATGCAAAAGAAATTGGTTTTGTGAAGTTTTTCGATGGAAAATGAATTCCGTCGAAAATGGATGAATAAAATAAATGCAAAAGAAATTAATTTTGTGAAGTTTTTTTTACGTAAAACGGATTCCGTCAAAAATGGATGAATAAAATAAACGCACAAGAAATTGATATTGTGACATTTTTTGATGGAAAATGGATTCCGTCGAATATGGATGAATAAAATAAATGCAAAAGAAATTGATTTTACAAAGTTTTTTGACGAAAAATGGATTTCGTCGAAGATTTTTGACGCAAAATGTATTCCGTCGAAAATGGATGAATAAAATAAAGGCAAAAGAAATTGATATTGTGAATTTTTTTGATGGAAAACGGATTCCGTCGAAAATGGATGAATAAAATAAATGCAAAAGAAATTGATATTGTGAAGTTTTTTGATGATGGAAGAACGGATTCCGTCGAAAATGGATGAATAAAATAAATGCAAAAGAAATTGATTTTGTGAAGTTTCGACGGAAAACGGATTCCGTAGAAGATTCTTGACAGAAAATGGATTTCGTCGAAGATTTTTGACGGAAAATGAATTCCATCGAAAATGGATGAATAAAGTAAATGCAAAAGAAATTGATTTTGTGAAGTTTTTCAACGTAAAATGGATTCCGTCGAAAATGGATGAATAAAATAAATGCAAAAGAAATTGATTTTGTAAGTTTTTCGACGGAAAATGGATTTCGTCGAAGATTTTTGACGAAAAATGTATTCCGTCGAAAATTGATGCATTAAATTAATGCAAAAGAAATTTATTTTGTGAAGTTTTTCGACGGAAAATGAATTCCGTCGAAAATGGATGAATAAAATAAATGCAAAAGAAATTAATTTTGTGAAGTTTTTTTGACGGAAAATGAATTCTGTCGAAAATGGATGAATAAAATAAATGCAAAAGAAATTGATATTGTGAAATTTTTTGATGGAAAACGGATTCCGTCGAAAATGGATGAATAAAATAAATGCAAAAGAAATTGATTTTATGAAGTTTTTCGACGGAAATCAAATTCCATCGAAAACGGATTAATAAAATAAATGCAAAAGAAATTGGTTTTGTGAAGTTTTTCGACGGAAAATGAATTCCGTCGAAAATGGATGAATAAAATAAATGCAAAAGAAATTAATTTTGTGAAGTTTTTTTTATGTAAAACGGATTCCGTCGAAAATGGATGAATAAAATAAACGCACAAGAAATTGATATTGTGAATTTTTTTGATGGAAAACAGATTCCGTCGAAAATGGATGAATAAAATAAATGCAAAAGAAATTGATTTTACAAAGTTTTTCGACGAAAAATGGATTTCGTCGAAAATTTTTGACGAAAAATGTATTCCGTCGAAAACGGATGAATAAAATAAATGCAAAAGAAATTGATTTTGCGAAGTTTTTCGACGGAAAACAAATTCCTTCGAAAACGGATGAATAAAATAAATGCAAAAAGAAATTGATTTTGTGAAGTTTTTCGACGGAAAATGGATTCCGTCGAAGATTTTTGACAGAAAATGAATTCCGTCGAAAACGGATGAATAAGATAATGGAAAAGAAATTCATTTTGTTAAGTTTTTTGACGGAAAACGGATTCCATTGAAAACGGATGAATAAAATAAATGCAAAAGAAATTGATTTTGTGTTGTTTTTCGAAGGAAAATGGATTCCGTTGAAGACGGATGAATAAAATAAATGGAAAAGAAATTGATTTTGTGAAGTTTTTCGACGAAAAAAAGAAATCAGTTGAAGATTTTTGACGGAAAGCGAATTCCGTCGAAAATGGATGAATAAAATAAATGCAAAAGAAATTAATTTTGTTAAGTTTTTTTGACGGAAAACGGATTTCGTCGAAAATGGATGAATAAAATAAATGCAAAAGAAATTGAATTTATGAATTTTTTCGACGAAAAATGGATTCTGTCGAAGATTTTTTATGCAAAATGTATTCCGTCGAAAACGGATGAATAAAATAAATGCAAAAGAAATTGATTTTGTGAAGTTTTTAGACGGAAAACAAATTCCGTCGAAATCTGATGAATAAAATAAATGCAAAAGAAATTGATTCCGTGAAGTTTTTCGACGGAAAATGGATTCCATCGAAGATTTTTGATTGAAATTGGATTCCGTCGAAGATTTTTGACGGAAAATGAATTCCATCGAAAACGGATGAATAAAATAAATGCAAAAGAAATTGATTTTGTGAAGTTTTTCGACGGAAAATGGATTCCGTCGAAGATTTTTGACAGAAAATGAATTCCGTCGAAAATGGATAAATAAAATAAATGCAAAAGAAATTGATTTTGTGAAGTTTTTCGACGGAAAACGAATTCCGTCGAAAATGGATTAATAAAATAAATGCAAAAGAAATTGATTTTGTGAAGTTTTTCGACGGAAAACAAATTCCGTCGAAATCTGATGAATAAAATAAATGCAAAAGAAATTGATTACGTGAAGTTTTTCGACGGAAAATGGATTCCGTCGAAGATTTTTGATTGAAATTGGATTCCGTCGAAGATTTTTGACGGAAAATGAATTCCATCGAAAACGGATGAATAAAATAAATGCAAAAGAAATTGATTTTGTGAGGTTTTTCGACGGAAAATGGATTCCGTCGAAGATTTTTTACAGAAAATGAATTCCGTCGAAAATGGATGAATAAAATAAATGCAAAAGAAATTGATTTTGTGAAGTTTTTCGACGGAAAACGAATTCCGTCGAAAATGGATTAATAAAATAAATGCAAAAGAAATTGATTTTGTGAAGTTTTTTGACGGAAAATGGATTCCGTCGAAGATTTTGTACGGAAAATGAATACCGTCGAAAGTGGATGAATAAAATAAATGCAAAAGAAATTGATTTTGTGAAGTTTTTTTGACGTAAAATGAATTCCGTCGAAAATGGATGAATAAAATAAATGCAAAAGAAATTGATATTGTGAAATTTTTTGATGGAAAACAAATTCCATCGAAAACGAATTAATAAAATAAATGCAAAAGAAATTGGTTTTGTGAAGTTTTTCGACGGAAAATGAATTCCGTCGAAAACGGATGAATAAAATAAATGCAAAAGAAATTGATTGTATGAAGTTTTTAGTCGGAAAACGGATTCCGTCGAAAACGGATTAATAAAATAAATGCAAAAGAAATTGGTTTTGTGAAGTTTTTCGATGGAAAATGAATTCCGTCGAAAATGGATGAATAAAATAAATGCAAAAGAAATTAATTTTGTGAAGTTCTTTTTACGTAAAAAGGATTCCGTCAAAAATGGATGAATAAAATAAACGCACAAGAAATTGATATTGTGACATTTTTTGATGGAAAACGAATTCCGTCGAAAATGGATTAATAAAATAAATGCAAAAGAAATTGATTTTGTGAAGTTTTTTGACGGAAAATGGATTCCGTCGAAGATTTTGTACGGAAAATGAATACCGTCGAAAGTGGATGAATAAAATAAATGCAAAAGAAATTGATTTTGTGAAGTTTTTTTGACGTAAAATGAATTCCGTCGAAAATGGATGAATAAAATAAATGCAAAAGAAATTGATATTGTGAAATTTTTTGATGGAAAACGGATTCCGTCGAAAATGGATGAATAAAATAAATGCAAAAGAAATTGATTTTGTGAAGTTTTTCGACGGAAATCAAATTCCATCGAAAACGGATTAATAAAATAAATGCAAAAGAAATTGGTTTTGTGAAGTTTTTCGACGGAAAATGAATTCCGTCGAAAATGAGATGAATAAAATAAATGCAAAAGAAATTAATTTTGTGAAGTTTTTTTTACGTAAAACGGATTCCGTCGAAAATGGATGAATAAAATAAACGCACAAGAAATTGATATTGTGAATTTTTTTGATGGAAAACAGATTCCGTCGTAAATGGATGAATAAAATAAATGCAAAAGAAATTGATTTTACAAAGTTTTTCGACGAAAAATGGATTTCGTCGAAAATTTTTGACGAAAAATGTATTCCGTCGAAAACGGATGAATAAAATAAATGCAAAAGAAATTGATTTTGCGAAGTTTTTCCTCGGAAAACAAATTCCGTCGAAAACGGATGAATAAAATAAATGCAAAATGAAATTGATTTTGTGAAGTTTTTCGACGAAAAATGGATTCCGTCGAAGATTTTTGACAGAAAATGAATTCCGTCGAAAACAGATGAATAAGATAAATGGAAAAGAAATTCATTTTGTGAAGTTTTTTGACGGAAAACGAATTCCGTCGAAAATGGATGAATAAAATAAATGCAAAAGAAATTAATTTTGTTAAGTTTTTTCGACGGAAAACGGATTCCGTCGAAAATGGATGAATAAAATAAATGCAAAAGAAATTGAATTTATGAAGTTTTTCGACGAAAAATGGATTCCGTCGAAGATTTTTTACGCAAAATGTATTCCGTCGAAAACGGATGAATAAAATAAATGCAAAAGAAATTGATTTTGTGAAGTTTTTCGACGGAAAACAAATTCCGTCGAAATCTGATGAATAAAATAAATGCAAAAGAAATTGATTCCGTGAAGTTTTTCGACTGAAAAATGGATTCCGTCGAAGATTTTTGATTGAAATTGGATTCCGTCGAAGATTTTTGACGGAAAATGAATTCCATCGAAAACGGATGAATAAAATAAATGCAAAAGAAATTGATTTTGTAAGTTTTTCGACGTAAAATGGATTCCATCGAAGATTTTTGACGAAAAATGTATTCCGTCGAAAATGGATGAATTAAATTAATGCAAAAGAAATTTATTTTGTGAAGTTTTTCGACGGAAAATGAATTCCGTCGAAAATGGATGAAAAAAATAAATGCAAAAGAAATTAATTTTGTGAAGTTTTTTTTTACGGAAAACGGATTCAAATTGATTTTATGATGTTTTTCGACGAAAAATGGATTTCGTCGAAGATTTTTGACGAAAAATGGATTCCGTCGAAAACGGATGAATAAAATAAATGCAAAAGAAATTTATTTTGTGAAGTTTTTCGACGGAAAATGAATTCCGTCGAAAATGGATGAATAAAATAAATGCAAAAGAAATTAATTTTGTGAAGTTTTTCTGACGGAAAATGAATTTCGTCGAAAATGGATGAATAAAATAAAGGCAAAAGAAATTGATATTGTGAATTTTTTTGATGGAAAACGGATTCCGTCGAAAATGGATGAATTAAATAAATGCAAAAGAAATTGATATTGTGAAGTTTTTGATGGAAAACGGATTCCGTCGAAAATGGATGAATAAAATAGATGCAAAAGAAATTGATTTTGTGAAGTTTTTCGACGGAAAATGGATTCCGTCGAAGATTTTGGACGGAAAATGAATTCCGTCGAAAATGGATGAATAAAATAAATGCAAAAGAAATTGATTTTGTGAAGTTTTTCGACGGAAAACGGATTCCGTAGAAGATTCTTGACAGAAAATGGATTCCATCGAAGATTTTCGACGGAAAATGGATTCCGTCGAAGATTTTTGACGAAAAATGTATTCCGTCGAAAATTGATGAATTAAATTAATGAAAAAGAAATTTATTTTGTGAAGTTTTTCGACGGAAAATGAATTCCGTCGAAAATGGATGAATAAAATAAATGCAAAAGAAATTAATTTTGTGAAGTTTTTTTGACGGAAAATGAATTCCGTCGAAAATGGATGAATAAAATAAATGCAAAAGAAATTGATATTGTGAAATTTTTTGATGGAAAACGGATTCCGTCGAAAATGGATGAATAAAATAAATGCATAAGAAATTGATTTTATGAAGTTTTTTGACGGAAAACAAATTCCATCGAAAAAGGATTAATAAAATAAATGCAAAAGAAATTGGTTTTGTGAAGTTTTTCGACGGAAAATGAATTCCGTCGAAAATGGATGAATAAAATAAATGCAAAAGAAATTAATTTTGTGAAGTTTTTTTTACATAAAACGGATTCCGTCGAAAATGGATGAATAAAATAAATGCAAAAGAAATTAATTTTGTGAAGTTTTTTTTACGTAAAACGGATTCCGTCGAAAATGGATGAATAAAATAAACGCACAAGAAATTGATATTGTGACATTTTTTGATGGAAAACTGATTCCGTCGAAAATGGATGAATAAAATAAATGCAAAAGAAATTGATTTTACAAAGTTTTTCGACGAAAAATGGATTTCGTCGAAGATTTTTCACGAATTTTTTTTTCCGTCGAAAACGGATGAATAAAATAAATGCAAAAAGAAATTGATTTTGTGAAGTTTTTCGACGGAAATGGATTTCGTCGAAGATTTTTGACAGAAAATGAATTCCGTCGAAAACGGATGAATAAGATAAATGGAAAAGAAATTCATTTTGTGAAGTGTTTTGACGGAAAACGGATTCCATTGAAAACGGATGAATAAAATAAATGCAAAAGAAATTGATTTTGTGTTGTTTTTCGAAGGAAAATGGATTCCGTTGAAGACGGATGAATAAAATAAATGGAAAAGAAATTGATTTTGTGAAATTTTTCGACCAAAAAAGGAAATCAGTTGAAGATTTTTGACGGAAAACGAATTCCGTCGAAAATGGATGAATAAAATAAATGCAAAAGAAATTAATTTTGTTAAGTTTTTTTGACGGAAAACGGATTCCGTCGAAAATGGATGAATAAAATAAATGCAAAAGAAATTGAATTTATGAATTTTTTCGACGAAAAATGGATTCCGTCGAAGATTTTTTACGCAAAATGTATTCCGTCAAAAACAGATGAATAAAATAAATGTAAAAGAAATTGATTTTGTGAAGTTTTTCGACGGAAAACAAATTTCGTCGAAATCTGATGAATAAAATAAATGCAAAAGAAATTGATTCCGCGAAGTTTTTCGACGGAAAATGGATTCCGTCGAAGATTTTTGATTGAAATTGGATTCCGTCGAAGATTTTTGACGGAAAATGAATTCCATCGAAAACGGATGAATAAAATAAATGCAAAAGAAATCGATTTTGTGAAGTTTTTCGACGGAAAATGGATTCCGTCGAAGATTTTTGACAGAAAATGAATTCCGTCGAAAATGGATGAATAAAATAATTGCAAAAGAAATTGATTTTGTGAAGTTTTTCGACGGAAAAGGATTCCGTAGAAAATGGATGAATAAAATAAATGCAAAAGAAATTGATTTTGTAAGTTTTTCGACGGAAAATGGATTCCGTCGAAGATTTTTGACGAAAAATGTATTCTGTCGAAAATGGATGAATTAAATTAATGCAAAAGAAATTTATTTTGTGAATTTTTTTGACGGAAAACAAATTACGTAGAAAATGGATGAATAAAATAAATGCAAAAGAAATTAATTTTGTGAAGTTTTTTTGACGGAAAATGAATTCCGTCGAAAATGGATGAATAAAATAAATGCAAAAGAAATTGATAGTGTGAAATTTTTTGATGGAAAACGGATTCCGTCGAAAATGGATGAATAAAATAAATGCAAAAGAAATTGATTTTATGAAGTTTTTCGACGGAAAACAAATTCCATCGAAAACAGATTAATAAAATAAATGCAAAAGAAATTGGTTTTATGAAGTTTTTCGACGGAAAATGAATTCTGTCGAAAATGGATGAATAAAATAAATGCAAAAGAAATTGATTTTATGAAGTTTTTCGACGGAAAACAAATTCCATCGAAAACGGATTAATAAAATAAATGCAAAAGAAATTGGTTTTGTGAAGTTTTTCGACGGAAAATGAATTCCGTCGAAAATGGATGAATAAAATAAATGCAAAAGAAATTATTTTTGTGAATTTATTTTTGCGTAAAACGGATTCCGTCGAAAATGGACGAATAAAATAAACGCAGAAGAAATTGATATTGTGAAACTTTTTGATGGAAAACTGATTCCGTCGAAAATGGATGAATAAAATAAATGCAAAAGAAATTGATTTTGTGAAGTTTTTCGATGGAAAACGGATTCCGTCAAAAATGGATGAATAAAATAAATGCAAAAGAAATTGATTTTGTAAGTTTTTCAACGGAAAATGGATTCCATCGAAGATTTTTGACAAAAAATGTATTCCGTCGAAAATGGATGAATTAAATTAATGCAAAAGAAATTTATTTTGTGAAGTTTTTCGACGAAAAATGAATTCCGTCAAAAATGGATGAATAAAATAAATGCAAAAGAAATTGATTTTGTGAAGTTTTTCGACGAAAAACGGATTCCGTAGAATATTCTTGACAGAAAATGGATTCCGTCGAAGATTTTTACCGGAAAATGAATTCCACCGAAAACGGATGAATAAAATAAATGCAAAAGAAATTGATTTAGTGAAGTTTTTCGACAGAAAATGGATTCCGTCGAAGATTTTTGACGGAAAATGAATTCCATCAAAAATGGATGAATAAAATAAATGCAAAAGAAATTGATTTTGTGAAGTTTTTCGACGGAAAATGGATTCCGTAGAAGATTTTTGACGGAAAATGAATTCCGTCGAAAATGGATGAATAAAATAAATGCAAAAGAAATTAATTTTGTGAAGTTTTTTTGAAGGAAAATGAATTCCGTCGAAAATGGATGAATAAAATAAAGGCAAAAGAAATTGATATTGTGAAGTTTTTAGATGGAAAACGGATTCCGTCGAAAATGGATGAATAAAATAAATGCAAAAGAAATTGATTTTGTGAAGTTTTTCGACGGAAAATGGATTCTGTCGAAGATTTTGGACGAAAAATGAATTCCGTCGAAAATGGATGAATAAAATAAATGCAAAAGAAATTGATTTTGTTAAGTTTTTCGACGGAAAACGGATTCCGTAGAAGATTCTTGACAGAAAATGGATTCCGCCGAAGATTTTTGACGGAAAATGAATTCCATCGAAAACGGATGAATAAAATAAATGCAAAAGAAATTGATTTTGTGAAGTTTTTCGACGGAAAATGGATTCCGTCGAAGATTTTTGACAGAAAATTAATTCCGTCGAAAATGGATGAATAAAATAAATTAAAAAGAAATTGATTTTGTGAAGTTTTTCGACGGAAAACGGATTCCGTCGAAAATGGATGAATAAAATAAATGCAAAAGAAATTAATTTTGTGAAGTTTTTTTGACGGAAAATGAATTCCGTCGAAAATGGATGAATAAAATAAATGCAAAAGAAATTGATATTGTGAAATTTTTTGATGGAAAACGGATTCCGTCGAAAATGGATGAATAAAATAAATGCAAAAGAAATTGATTTTATGAAGTTTTTCGACGGAAAACAAATTCCATCGAAAACGGATTAATAAAATAAATGCAAAAGAAATTGGTTTTGTGAAGTTTTTCGACGGAAAATGAATTCCGTCGAAAATGGATGAATAAAATAAATGCAAAAGAAATTAATTTTGTGAAGTTTTTTTACGTAAAACGGATTCCGTCGAAAATGGATGAATAAAATAAACGCACAAGAAATTGATATTGTGAATTTTTTTGATGGAAAACAGATTCCGTCGAAAATGGATGAATAAAATAAATGCAAAAGAAATTGATTTTACAAAGTTTTTCGACGAAAAATGGATTTCGTCGAAAATTTTTGACGAAAAATGTATTCCGTCGAAAACGGATGAATAAAATAAATGCAAAAGAAATTGATTTTGCGAAGTTTTTCCTCGGAAAACAAATTCCGTCGAAAACGGATGAATAAAATAAATGCAAAATGAAATTGATTTTGTGAAGTTTTTCGACGGAAAATGGATTCCGTCGAAGATTTTTGACCGAAAATGAATTCCGTCGAAAACAGATGAATAAGATAAATGGAAAAGAAATTCATTTTGTGAAGTTTTTTGACGGAAAACGGATTCCATCGAAAATGGATGAAAAAAATAAATGCAAAAGAAATTGATTTTGTGTTGTTTTTCGAAGGAAAATGGATTCCGTTGAAGTCGGATGAATAAAATAAATGGAAAAGAAATTGATTTTGTGAAGTTTTTCGATGAAAAAAGGAAATCGGTTGAAGATTTTTTACGGAAAACGAATTCCGTCGAAAATGGATGAATAAAATAAATGCAAAAGAAATTAATTTTGTTAAGTTTTTTCGACGGAAAACGGATTCCGTCGAAAATGGATGAATAAAATAAATGCAAAAGAAATTGAATTTATGAAGTTTTTCGACGAAAAATGGATTCCGTCGAAGATTTTTTACGCAAAATGTATTCCGTCGAAAACGGATGAATAAAATAAATGCAAAAGAAATTGATTTAGTGAAGTTTTTCGACGGAAAACAAATTCCGTCGAAATCTGATGAATAAAATAAATGCAAAAGAAATTGATTCCGTGAAGTTTTTCGACGGAAAATGGATTCCGTCGAAGATTTTTGATTGAAAAATGTATTCCGTCGAAAATGGATGAATTAAATTAATGCAAAAGAAATTTATTTTGTGAAGTTTTTCGACGGAAAATGAATTCCGTCGAAAATGGATGAAAAAAATAAATGCAAAAGAAATTAATTTTGTGAAGTTTTTTTTTACGGAAAACGGATTCAAATTGATTTTATGATGTTTTTCGACGAAAAATGGATTTCGTCGAAGATTTTTGACGAAAAATGGATTCCGTCGAAAACGGATGAATAAAATAAATGCAAAAGAAATTTATTTTGTGAAGTTTTTCGACGGAAAATGAATTCCGTCGAAAATGGATGAATAAAATAAATGCAAAAGAAATTAATTTTGTGAAGTTTTTCTGACGGAAAACGAATTTCGTCGAAAATGGATGAATAAAATAAAGGCAAAAGAAATTGATATTGTGAATTTTTTTGATGGAAAACGGATTCCGTCGAAAATGGATGAATTAAATAAATGCAAAAGAAATTGATATTGTGAAGTTTTTGATGGAAAACGGATTCCGTCGAAAATGGATGAATAAAATAGATGCAAAAGAAATTGATTTTGTGAAGTTTTTCGACGGAAAATGGATTCCGTCGAAGATTTTGGACGGAAAATGAATTCCGTCGAAAATGGATGAATAAAATAAATGCAAAAGAAATTGATTTTGTGAAGTTTTTCGACGGAAAACGGATTCCGTAGAAGATTCTTGACAGAAAATGGATTCCATCGAAGATTTTCGACGGAAAATGGATTCCGTCGAAAATGGATGAATAAAATAAATGCAAAAGAAATTGATTTTGTATGTTTTTCGACGGAAAATGGATTTCGTCGAAGATTTTTGACGAAAAATGTATTTTGTCGAAAATTGATGAATTAAATTAATGAAAAAGAAATTTATTTTGTGAAGTTTTTCGACGGAAAATGAATTCCGTCGAAAATGGATGAATAAAATAAATGCAAAAGAAATTAATTTTGTGAAGTTTTTTTGACGGAAAATGAATTCCGTCGAAAATGGATGAATAAAATAAATGCAAAAGAAATTGATATTGTGAAATTTTTTGATGGAAAACGGATTCCGTCGAAAATGGATGAATAAAATAAATGCATAAGAAATTGATTTTATGAAGTTTTTTGACGGAAAACAAATTCCATCGAAAACGGATTAATAAAATAAATGCAAAAGAAATTGGTTTTGTGAAGTTTTTCGACGGAAAATGAATTCCGTCGAAAATGGATGAATAAAATAAATGCAAAAGAAATTAATTTTGTGAAGTTTTTTTTACATAAAACGGATTCCGTCGAAAATGGATGAATAAAATAAATGCAAAAGAAATTAATTTTGTGAAGTTTTTTTTACGTAAAACGGATTCCGTCGAAAATGGATGAATAAAATAAACGCACAAGAAATTGATATTGTGACATTTTTTGATGGAAAACTGATTCCGTCGAAAATGGATGAATAAAATAAATGCAAAAGAAATTGATTTTACAAAGTTTTTCGACGAAAAATGGATTTCGTCGAAGATTTTTCATGAATTTTTTTTTCCGTCGAAAACGGATGAATAAAATAAATGCAAAAAGAAATTGATTTTGTGAAGTTTTTCGACGGAAATGGATTTCGTCGAAGATTTTTGACAGAAAATGAATTCCGTCGAAAACGGATGAATAAGATAAATGGAAAAGAAATTCATTTTGTGAAGTGTTTTGACGGAAAACGGATTCCATTGAAAACGGATGAATAAAATAAATGCAAAAGAAATTGATTTTGTGTTGTTTTTCGAAGGAAAATGGATTCCGTTGAAGACGGATGAATAAAATAAATGGAAAAGAAATTGATTTTGTGAAATTTTTCGACCAAAAAAGGAAATCAGTTGAAGATTTTTGACGGAAAACGAATTCCGTCGAAAATGGATGAATAAAATAAATGCAAAAGAAATTAATTTTGTTAAGTTTTTTTGACGGAAAACGGATTCCGTCGAAAATGGATGAATAAAATAAATGCAAAAGAAATTGAATTTATGAATTTTTTCGACGAAAAATGGATTCCGTCGAAGATTTTTTACGCAAAATGTATTCCGTCAAAAACAGATGAATAAAATAAATGTAAAAGAAATTGATTTTGTGAAGTTTTTCGACGGAAAACAAATTTCGTCGAAATCTGATGAATAAAATAAATGCAAAAGAAATTGATTCCGCGAAGTTTTTCGACGGAAAATGGATTCCGTCGAAGATTTTTGATTGAAATTGGATTCCGTCGAAGATTTTTGACGGAAAATGAATTCCATCGAAAACGGATGAATAAAATAAATGCAAAAGAAATCGATTTTGTGAAGTTTTTCGACGGAAAATGGATTCCGTCGAAGATTTTTGACAGAAAATGAATTCCGTCGAAAATGGATGAATAAAATAATTGCAAAAGAAATTGATTTTGTGAAGTTTTTCGACGGAAAAGGATTCCGTAGAAAATGGATGAATAAAATAAATGCAAAAGAAATTGATTTTGTAAGTTTTTCGACGGAAAATGGATTCCGTCGAAGATTTTTGACGAAAAATGTATTCTGTCGAAAATGGATGAATTAAATTAATGCAAAAGAAATTTATTTTGTGAATTTTTTTGACGGAAAACAAATTACGTAGAAAATGGATGAATAAAATAAATGCAAAAGAAATTAATTTTGTGAAGTTTTTTTGACGGAAAATGAATTCCGTCGAAAATGGATGAATAAAATAAATGCAAAAGAAATTGATAGTGTGAATTTTTTTGATGGAAAACGGATTCCGTCGAAAATGGATGAATAAAATAAATGCAAAAGAAATTGATTTTATGAAGTTTTTCGACGGAAAACAAATTCCATCGAAAACAGATTAATAAAATAAATGCAAAAGAAATTGGTTTTATGAAGTTTTTCGACGGAAAATGAATTCCGTCGAAAATGGATGAATAAAATAAATGCAAAAGAAATTGATTTTATGAAGTTTTTCGACGGAAAAAGGATTCCGTAGAAAATGGATGAATAAAATAAATGCAAAAGAAATTGATTTTGTAAGTTTTTCGACGGAAAATGGATTCCGTTGAAGATTTTTGACGAAAAATGTATTTTGTCGAAAATGGATGAATTAAATTAATGCAAAAGAAATTTATTTTGTGAATTTTTTTGACGGAAAACAAATTACGTAGAAAATGGATGAATAAAATAAATGCAAAAGAAATTGATTTTGTGAAGTTTTTCGACGGAAAATGGATTCCGTCGAAGATTTTTGACGGAAAATGAATTCCGCCGAAAATGGATGAATAAAATAAATGCAAAAGAAATTGATAGTGTGAAATTTTTTGATGGAAAACTGATTCCGTCAAAAATGGATGAATAAAATGAATGTAAAAGAAATTGATTTTACAAAGTTTTTCGATGAAAAATGGATTTCGTCGAAGATTTTTGACGAAAAATGTGTTCCGTCGAAAACGGATGAATAAAATAAATGCAAAAGAAATTGATTTTGCGAAGTTTTTTGACGGAAAAAAAATTCCGTCGAAAATGGATGAATAAATTAAATGCAAAAGAAATTGATTTTGTGAAGTTTTTCGACGGAAAACGGATTCCGTAGAAGATTCTTGACAGAAAATGGATTCCGTCGAAGATTTTTGACGGAAAATGAATTCCATCGAAAATGGATGAATAAAAAAAATGCAAAAGAAATTGATTTTGTGAAGTTTTTCGACGGAAAACAAATTCCGTCGAAATCTGATGAATAAAATAAATGCAAAAGAAATTGATTCCGTGAAGTTTTTCGACGAAAAATGGATTCCGTCGAAGATTTTTTATTGAAATTGGATTCCGTCGAAGATTTTTGACGGAAAAAGAATTCCATCGAAAAATGTATTCCGTCGAAAATGGAAGAATTAAATTAATGCAAAAGAAATTTATTTTGTGAAGTTTTTCGACGGAAAATGAATTCCGTCGAAAATGGATGAATAAAATAAATGCAAAAGAAATTAATTTTGTGAAGTTTTTTTTTTACGGAAAACGGATTCAAATTGATTTTATGATGTTTTTCGACGAAAAATGAATTCCGTCGAAGATTTTTGACGAAAAATGGATTCCGTCGAAAACGGATGAATAAAATAAATGCAAAAGAAATTTATTTTGTGAAGTTTTTCGACGGAAAATGAATTCCTTCGAAAATGGATGAATAAAATAAATGCAAAAGAAATTAATTTTGTGAAGTTTTTTTGACGGAAAATGAATTCCGTCGAAAATGGATGAATAAAATAAAGGCAAAAGAAATTGATATTGTGAATTTTTTTGATGGAAAACGGATTCCGTCGAAAATGGATGAATAAAATAAATGCAAAAGAAATTGATATTGTGAAGTTTTTTGATGGAAAACGGATTCCGTCGAAGATTTTGGACGGAAAATGAATTCCGTCGAAAACGGACGAATAAAATAAATGCAAAAGAAATTGATTTTGTGACGTTTTTCGACGGAAAACGGATTCCGTAGAAGATTCTTGACAGAAAATGGATTCCGTCGAAGATTTTTGACGGAAAATGAATTCCATCGAAAATGGATGAATAAAATAAATGCAAAAGAAATTGATTTTGTGAAGTTTTTCAACGGAAAATGGATTCCGTCGAAAATGGATGAATAAAATAAATGCAAAAGAAATTGATTTTGTAAGTTTTTCGACGAAAAATGGATTTCGTCGAAGATTTTTGACGAAAAATGTATTCCGTCGAAAATTGATGAATTAAATTAATGCAAAAGAAATTTATTTTGTGATGTTTTTCGACGGAAAATGAATTCCGTCGAAAATGGATGAATAAAATAAATGCAAAAGAAATTAATTTTGTGAAGTTTTTTTGACGGAAAATGAATTCCGTCGAAAATGGATGAATAAAATAAATGCAAAAGAAATTGATATTGTGAAATTTTTTGATGGAAAACGGATTCCGTCGAAAATGGATGAATAAAATAAATGCATAAGAAATTGATTTTATGAAGTTTTTTGACGGAAAACAAATTCCATCGAAAACGGATGAATAAAATAAATGCAAAAGAAATTGGTTTTGTGAAGTTTTTCGACGGAAAATGAATTCCGTCGAAAATGGATGAATAAAATAAATGCAAAAGAAATTAATTTTGTGAAGTTTTTTTTTACATAAAACGGATTCCGTCGAAAATGGATGAATAAAATAAATGCAAAAGAAATTAATTTTGTGAAGTTTTTTTTACGTAAAACGGATTCCGTCGAAAATGGATGAATAAAATAAATGCAAAAGAAATTGATTTTACAAAGTTTTTCGACGAAAAATGGATTTCGTCGAAAATTTTTGACGAATAATGTATTCCGTCAAAAACGGATGAATAAAATAAATGCAAAAGAAATTGATTTTGCGAAGTTTTTCCTCGGAAAACAAATTCCGTCGAAAACGGATGAATAAAATAAATGCAAAAAGAAATTGATTTTGTGAAGTTTTTCGACGGAAAATGGATTCCGTCGAAGATTTTTGACAGAAAATGAATTCCGTCGAAAACAGATGAATAAGATAAATGGAAAAGAAATTCATTTTGTGAAGTTTTTTGACGGAAAACGGATTCCATCGAAAACGGATGAATAAAATAAATGCAAAAGAAATTGATTTTGTGTTGTTTTTCGAAGGAAAATGGATTCTGTTGAAGACGGATGAATAAAATAAATGGAAAAGAAATTCATTTTGTGAAGTTTTTTGACGGAAAACGGATTCCATCGAAAACGGATGAAAAAAATAAATGCAAAAGAAATTGATTTTGTGTTGTTTTTCGAAGGAAAATGGATTCTGTTGAAGTCGGATGAATAAAATAAATGGAAAAGAAATTGATTTTGTGAAGTTTTTCGATGAAAAATGGATTCCGTCGAAGATTTTTGATTGAAATTGGACTCCGTCGAAGATTTTTGATGGAAAATGAATTCCATCGAAAACAGATGAATAAAATAAATGCAAAAGAAATTGATTTTTTAAGTTTTTCGACGGAAAATGGATTCCATCGAAGATTTTTGACGAAAAATGTATTCCGTCGTGAAGTTTTTTTTTACGGAAAACGGATTCATATTGATTTTATGATGTTTTTCGACGAAAAATGGATCCCGTCGAAGATTTTTGACGAAAAATGGATTCCGTCGAAAACGGATGAATAAAATAAATGCAAAAGAAATTTATTTTGTGAAGTTTTTCGACGGAAAATGAATTCCGTCGAAAATGGATGAATAAAATAAATGCAAAAGAAATTAATTTTGTGAAGTTTTTTGGACGGAAAATGAATTCCGTCGAAAATGGATGAATAAAATAAAGGCAAAAGAATTTGATATTGTGAATTTTTTTGATGGAAAACGGATTCCGTCGAAAATGGATGAATTAAATAAATGCAAAAGAAATTGATATTGTGAAGTTTTTTGATGGAAAACGGATTCGGTCGAAGATTTTCGACGGAAAATGAATTCCGTCGAAAATGGATGAATAAAATAAATGCAAAAGAAATTGATTTTGTGAAGTTTTTCGACGGAAAACGGATTCCGTAGAAGTTTCTTGACGGAAAATGGTTAAATTAATGCAAAAGAAATTTTTTTTGTGAAGTT
>JAVKPL010009956.1:0-40013 GCA_032173675.1 Gastrolobium villosum
ATGGATTTAGTTTTGATGGAGCTGATGCTGGAGGTGTTGATTACGCTCTCAATAGGTGAGTTATATTCTGTGCAATGACCTGGCATTTGTGTTTGAACATGAGAAAACCAGATGTGCCAATAGTAAAACTCCAAAATTACTTAACAGTTGGCAAAAATTCTCAGAAGTAAACCCATCTTTATCAGGATCTATGTTGGGTTTTTAATTCTCCTATGACTTAAGCTTGTAGGAAAAAAGTCCTTTCACGGTTATATGGATGTCAAGCCCCGTATAGAGACCTTATTCCATTGCAAGAATATGATTCATATTTCCTAAGAAGTGTTTATTTTACCTAATAACCTTGCACACATCGATAGAAATCTGTTTCCAAAGTCCTAAAGTTTGTGATTGCACTATTAATTTTAAAATGAACTTTTTCAGGGCAATATCAGCATGGTATGATGGCCGTGATTGGTTTAACTCTTTATGCAAGATGGTAATGGAGCAAGACTGGTCTTGGAACCGGCCTGCTCTTGACTATCTGGAGCTTTACCATGCAGCACGCAAGTCAGCATGAGATTTCAGTAGAGACAGGAAGTGAGGTGCAAATTAAGTTTCATGCCCTTTGTACAGATTTAGTGGTAAGTATTAGCTTAAACCTAATTTGATTGCATATGGTGAATCCTAATGAAAGATCACTGCGTGCTGAAAAACTTTTAGAGACGAGCTTAAAATGGTTCATTTTTTTTTAGCATGCAATAATATAGGGGTTGCTTTACACTAGTTTAGTATACGCTAAGAGACCCATGTCTTTAAATTGCTGAACCTGTGAATTGCGATATAATAGCATTGCAGAATAGATGTGCTAGCTCATGTTGTGCTAGAGAGGATCTAAAAGAGTAAAAGTCATTTTTTTTATTGTATATTGGCATGGACCAACGCCTTTTGTTGGACAATGTAGAAAGAAATATTTTATTGCAATTGCTTTATTTACTAAAAATTTATTATTTAATGTCTTTCATCGTCTTCAAGACTTAAACCAATGTAATGAAATTACTGACAATGGCTTTATTGAATGCGATGCCCATTAGAGTTGATTTGAAAATTGTCACTATGTTAATAGACCGGTGTAATGTGGATCCTAAGATAAGGATGGAATATTACTTGTCATTCTATGATATGACCCTTTATATTGGTAAATTGCAGAGTTACCTTAATGGTTACGAAGAAATAGAATAAAGTTGTAGAGATGAAAATATCGACTACTAAGGCTCAGGCCCTTCGAATTGTCATTCAGCTGGAAGATCGAGCTATCCTCGTCAGACCCAAAGTTGTGTAGTAGTTCCAATTATTTCAAGAAAGAAAGAAAACAACATTATGAAAGTCAGAAAATAAACATTGTAACATTTTACTAAGTTGGACTGCGTTGAGATATATTGATTTATGTGGAGAGCCATGTGTAATAACTAACGAGCATTTGGTAGTTTATAGTAAATATTGTAGCACCTATGAGGCTTTGAATAGCGAATGTGAAGTTTGTTTCAGAATAACCCCTCGGCAGAGTTTGAACATTACTGTTGTGCTTAACTGTGCAGTTATTATACATTGAGCACATTGGATTTGGTTGAACCATACCCAACCAACAGAGAATTGTTTTTGAACATCAGTTTGGCAACTTCGTCATGCAACTGACAGTCTTAAATTTGCAAACTAAGATTATGAGTACTTGAAATCATGCAAATTTAATGTATTCAAAGTAGGTAGTTGTATCCAAAACAAAAGAAAGGAAAAAAGTCGATAGTTGAAATGTTTGATATTTAGATCTCTGATATATTTTCACCAAAAAAAAAAAAAAAGATCTCTGATATATGAGGCAAGTCACGCCTGGAGGTTCATCAACATCTTCGGCAAAATGTAATTAAATTATGAATATTTTTCCAAATAAATTGTTTTTTACATTTGGCTAGGAAAAAAGAAAAAGAAAAAGAAAAAGAAAAACATGTAACATAAAACAGTGAGGTAAGCATCATACAATAGTATAAGGGTTTTATAAGAGTTATGTTATAGGAATAGTGTTTGTGTTATGTTATAGAGATTCGTTTTGCGTGTTGGAGTTTTTTTTTTTTGTTGCGGGCCCCACAAAATGTTGTGAGTATATGAAATTTTTTCTGATCATGTTAAAATATAGATGATAAACCCATGGTATAATACGCATGATTCAATCTTGTTCAAGAAGTTATAAAGGTATATAAATTGAGAGGGTTATATTGATTTTTTTTTTAAATTTATAAATTACATTATATCTTACCGGAAAGATAAAGACTTCCTTCAAGAGTGTCTTACTGGTAAGACATAATATAATTTATAAGAGTTTGTTAATAAAAAGCTTATAAATATAACATTCCTCATATAAAATATGAGAAAAATATTTATCCTTTTAATGACATAACTTATATCCTTTCAGACCCACATCTTTATTTTTTTGTCAACTCTCCCTCTTCCTTCATCTATCTCTTTCTTTCTCTTAAAATGACACAATCTTACATCTTTTAAAATGATACACACTTTACCCATAAAATATAGGATATTATTTTCTAATGTAATAGGAGAGAAAAAATTTCTCTTGCAGAAATAAATGTGAGGTGGGATTCACTTCATTTTTTTTTTTCTCTCTTATATTCTCTCTTCTCTCTCCTCCATTTGTGTTTGCAAGAGGAATTTTCTCTGAATATCCCATAAAATATTCACTATTGGACTCTAAATATGCTAAATTTTACCGTTTATAGATTAAAACAAACAAATATAAATACTTTTACTATAAAATACTATGGGAAAAGTATTTGTCATTTTATATGACATAACACTCTGTCATTTTGAGAGAGAAGACACAGAAAAAAAATTTATTTAAATTTTTGCAAATGATTTCCATTTTTTGATCTATAACTAACAATGTAATTTAAAATGATAAACATCAAACCCTACTACTATTATTCTTTTATTTTGTTCCTATTGGGAGAAGTCAGAACACAATTGCAAAACATTTGAGTATAAAGGGCAATGAGTGTCATAATACATTACACCTCTTGTGTCATGCATGACATATGTAATTCCCATTGAAAGAAATAAAGGTGTAAATCTCATCTTTTTATGTCTATAGCATGATACAAGATGTTTGTGTCATGTAACATGACACTTAGTTTTCCCAATTAACAAATATATTTTTCAATTTTTCTAAAAATATAAATTAAAATTACAAAAAATATTCATATTCAATAATTATTTCAGTTATAATCTTAAAAATGTAGATATTAATGAAAAAATATTTAAAATTATAGAGGAGATCTGCATAATTAATTCTGAAGAATTTAAAAATATTTATAAAGCTAAGAATGACAGGTGTAATTTTCTAAATAAATATTTAAACATATTAAATTAGCATTACATACCCAGTTTTTTTTTTTTTTTTAAATATATCCTGTTTTAATTAGATTGAAATGATATATTCTCAGCGAAGAGATGATAACACTCAGGTTTTATAATTATCATTTAACATGAGAATTATAATTTTCCCACACACCCTTCGATTTCCATGCTAACATTAGTCCTACATATAATTTTTTCTAACCCACCCTCTCCACATAATAGCTATCTCTACAACATAAAATTTCAATTCTCCTTCAATATGAGAATTATAAAACCCTAATACTAATGACATTAACCCAATTAAAAAAGAAAAGAAATCAAGGAAATCCAATTTAAAAAGTATAGCAAAAATATTGAGTAAAACTCAAATTATTTGCATCCAATAATAATCTACAGAACACATCCTGCATTTGTGTTTCAAATTCCTCTTTTGCATGAAAAATTGGGATTGAAAAAGGGAATAAAGTATAAATAAAACGTGATTACCGAAATTGATGACCAGGGAGACGATAATATGAATTAAAGCGGCCTCTTTTTCCTCCAACGGCTAGTATTGCCAAATCAGATGAATTAATCCAACGGCTCTAATTCGTTGACCGTTCAAATTCCATTTTGGAAATATAGCCGTTGCTACCAACACTCCCAAACCCAATCTTTAAGAATCATACCAGATCTTATCGTCACCACTTTTCCTTCAATTCATTCCATTCTCTTCTCAAAATCATTCAATTCAATTAATTTCAATTCAATCCATATCTGTCACTTCTAGAAGTGAGGGTGAGATCTTGCGATCTTCCAATTTAAAAAGCTTCAGCCATCGTGAACTAAGAGCAGCCACAAGAAATTTTCACCCAGATAATGTCTTAGGGCATGGTGGATTTGGTTCTGTTTTTAAGGGCTGGATTGATGAGCATTCACTTGCCGCTACCAAACCAGGAATCGGCATGATTGTGAATGGTTGGTTAGTATCAATTCTTCTCTGGATACGCCTTCAGTTTCCTATCTTATGCATATTATTCTGCCTTGAAACTTTATTTCATTGTATATTAAAAAAATTCTATGCTACTACTAGCCTTTTTTGGATACTCTTTCATTTTCCCGGTATGATCTCGTTTGGGGGATTCTCTATGGGACCGTATGTTTGTTCTTATTTGATCTCATTGGCATTGTTGGTCAATTCCTGTAACTTTAATAGCTCATTTTGGAAGGACTTGACTATGATACTGAAGTTCAATCATTTTCTAAAACTAATTGATGTTCTTCTTATTTTGTATTGTTCGACTCACAGGCTGAAATCAACTATCTTGGGCAACTGCATCATCCTAATATTGTCAAGTTAATAGGGTACTGTTTCGAGGAGAAGCATCGGCTTTTGGTTTATGAATTTATGCCTAAGGGCAGCTTGGAGAATCATCTGTTCAGAAGTTAATACCTTCTATTTTAGTCGAATGATTCTTTGTTCCTTTTTGTTCCCATTAAAAGAGCTATTTTTATTATTATTTCTTGTAATAATTTAAAGTTCAATTGTAAGTTCTAATACTAATGTTGCTTGAAATCATCATTGATACAGGAGATTCTTATCATCAGCCATTCTCTTGGAGTTTACGATTGAAAATAGCCCTTGAGGCTGCAAGGGCTCTTGCTCTTCTCCATAGTACAGAACATAAAGTCATATACCGTGACTTTAAAACTTCAAATATCCTACTTGATATTGTATGTACACATCAAGTTGTCCTGTTATGATTGAATATGATGGATTTATTAGTTGATTACTAAAATGCTTTATCACATGGTTCTTTGCAGAACTATAAGGCCAAACTCTCTGATTTTGGGTTGGCCAGAGATGGGCCAACCGGTGATAAAAGCCATGTCTCTACTAGGGTCTCGGGAACCCGTGGATATATAGCACCGGAGTATTATGCAACAGGTATTATCTATGGTGTATGTCAAATTGTATTCATAATTAGTTTTTGGGGTTTCTTGCACCGGTTTTGCCTCTCATTAAGTATGCTGTTTTGGTTCATAGACTATATTATCATATAATTTTTTAAGGTCATTTTCTTTGTACTCAAATTTTCTGAAGTGGTGTTTACACATTATTCCATCAGTAGGGTTTTAATCATCCTTTCATGTACAATACCAAGCTTCGCCACATTATCACTTTTCTTTGGATACATTTGCACAATCCGGCAATCCCTATATCTTAAAATATTCTGTTTCAATTATCATTGATAGAGATTGTTGTCGTCTCTTGTGATTTGTGAATTTACTGGGTTTCAGCAGCTTTTAGTTTTACATATTATTGTGCAAACAAGGAAGTGATGCCTGTTATATTTTCATAACTGGACAAATTTTGTTTCGCTAGGTCATCTCACTACAAAGAGTGATGTATATAGTTTCGGAGTAGTTTCTGGAAATAATATCAGGAAGACGAGCTATAGACAAGAACCAACCACCTGGAGAACATTACCTACTTGGATGGGCCAAACCTTACCTATCTAAAAAATGCCAAGTTTTTCGAGTAATGGATCCGCGTCTTAAAGGACAATATTCCCACACTCAAGCTCAAGCAGCAGCCACACTTGCTTTGCAATGTCTTGCTGCACCTAAAAGCAGGCCAAATATGGATGAAGTGGTAAGAGCACTGGAGCTGCTTCAAGAATCAAAGGACATGCAGGAAAAAAATTGTGTTCAGAAAGAGCATCGCGAAAGCTGTTCTGTACTCGGCCATCCCAATGGCCGCCCTATAGCTGACAAAGGTAGTGCAGATGCTCCAGGAAAGGCTTCTGCTTATCATAGGCCTTCTGCTTATCCTAGGCCTTCTAACTTGAGAGAGTTTTGTGATGTGGCTGGTTGTAAGATGCACGTAAAAAGTTCAGAGATATAGGTTAGGCTTGAACCATAATTATGTTAGCTATGTATAGTTTCTGTTATTTATATCTTGTATTTTTAGCTACACTAGAAATTCTTTTCTTCTTGTGATCCTGATTGCTAGTCATGAGAGTCTAATATGGATCCCTAAGGCATGTTTGGTGCGTATAAGATAAAATCTGATAGTACAAGACCTGATAGTATAAGGCCTGATTGTATAAGGCATGATTGAATTTTAATACTATCAAGCATTTGGCACGGTATTGTATAAAATAATATATTATGTAAGATAATATCATCTAGTATTTAGTAATGCACTGTATAATATTATATTGGATAAAATAAACATTTTTAATAAAAATATCATTTAATAAAGAATTTATATAATTCTTCAAAAAAATGTTATATGATATTAATTTTTATTAAAATTTATTGATCAGTGTGTCCAAAACATAAATTAATTTTTATAAAAATAAAAATATTCAATATTTTAAAAATTAATATATTGAAAAATTAATTTTTATTTTAATATATTAATATTAAAATAATATATTAATTTTTGAGAAATACACTGGTCAATGATGTTAATACACTAATCTCTTATCAGGCCTTATCCATCCCTGTTAGGCCGGATTAAGTTATACGTCATTTTGATGTATTAAGGGATTGTGCTGAATAAGATTATACTATACGATGGTCACACCAAACAACTGAAATGTCATAACGTATAATATAAGCTTATACTAACATATCTTATACGTCACACGAAACAGGCCCTTAAGGTGTTCATTGCTTTTCAACCATGTATACAATTGCAATATTACCTATGTGGATGATGCTCTACTTTTTCATCTTGCTTTTAGTATATGAAAAAGTCATCACAATGTTGGCTTGTTGACTTCCATTCTAACCACCCAAGGAAACGGGAGTCAACAGAATTGCAAGGTTAAGCTTCTCTTAAATGAATATGCACGACAAAAACAAAATACAGGAGCATATTGAGTTATGCATTTAATATTATGGGGGCAGAGATCGTCACATTTGGTATTTACATTCTTTGAAAAGCTATGTAATGCCAAAGAAAATGGGAAACAAGACTTCAATTAAATATAATCACATTGATTTTCATGGACTCCCAGCTGAAATTGAGAAAAATATCCCCCCTCCTCTCTCTCTCTCTCTAACTAAAGCAAATCTTACTTTTAAAATCCACTTCAATCTCACTTTTAATGTCTGAATCAAAAAGTACAACATTGCAACACCAAACCTAGTTGGTCAAGGACGTCTACATAGATGGGGCTTGAGAAGCTAAAACAATGTCAGTGGTTAGCCAAAGTAAACACATACAATTGCTTATAAGCCCTACGATTTACACTGACAATAAACAAGGGGTAGTGTTGTGTCATATAAGGCAACTTTCCTACCTAAGTCATTCTTTAGAAAAAAACAGTGTCATCTAATTCATCATTATTAAAGTATAGTAAAGGTCATCTAATCCCATTGAAACTTTTTCTCTCTTATTTTGTGGGCTCCACTTTTTATGAGTCACTAACATGAGTAAAAGGAGAAAATATTAGTATATATCACCCATTAAATAATTTTAATTATTTGTGACCAATTTATTAATAAATATATTTATTTCTAAAAAATTGTAATCGATTTTTTTTTTTTTTTTTTTTTGTAAACAAACGATTTTTTATCTTTATCAAATATGAAATATATTTACTTTTTATTTAACATTTTTTAAGAGATATGGAAAAAAAACTCTTATCTAATATATACAATTATAGAGATTAATATTTCTTATGTTATAGGAGATAATTTCCAAACATATAAAAGTTTGTGAACCGTATTTTTTTCCTCTCTTTTCTCATTTTTTTGTTGTTGATAAATTCTTTCTTTTCTCTTTATATGATCTTACATGGGTCTCACACACTTATATATATATATATATATATATATATATATATATATATATATATATATATATATATATATATATCTGTGTGTGTGTGTGAGAGAGAGAGATAAAATTATCTCATACATTAATCCTACAATTAATTAGGACATGATATACTTATCATCAATTAAGTTTACCATTTTTTATTATCAAACCTTAACCGTTGATTTTCGTCAATTTATTATTTATAATTATTACAAATTAATAATTAATTAATAAACATCATCCAATAAATTATAACTATCTCACGAAAATTAACAATTGAAATTTAATAATAAAAAATAATAACTTTGGTAAATAAATTTTTCCCCTATTTATATTCTGTGCATTAATGTTTGTTGGGTTTCCAAAAAGACAAAAAGCAAGAAACAGAGGAAAAAGAAAAAAAGAAAAAAGTTTTTATGGACCTGAAAAAGTCCTATATTCTAGAAGGTCCAATAAAGGACATTACAAACAGAAAGGGAATCTTCTATTAATGATGATCCTATCCAGACAGCTAAGCAGCCCACATTCTAGAAGGCAGAAATAGGGAGCACAAACATGAAGAGAATCTTCAATTAATGATGATCCTATTCAGACAGCTAAGCAGCCCACATTATAGAATTGTTGAGCGATTAGCAATTTGACACAGGTCACTATGGTGGTGATCGGACTTTATTAATATACTGAAAAATTAATTTTTATTTTAATATATTAATATTAAAATAATATATTAATTTTTGAGAAATGCACTAGTCAACGATGTTAATACACTAATCTCTTATCAGGCCTTATCCATCACTCTTAGGCCGAATTAAGTTATACGTCATTTTGATGTATTAAGGGATTCTGCTGTATAAACTTATACTATACGATAGTCATACCAAACAACTGAAAATGTCATAACATATAATATAAACTTATACTATCATGCCTTATACGTCATACAAAACAGGCCCTTAGGTGTCAATAATGCGTGCATGACTACTACATTTACAAACAACCTGTACGATTAGCACTTTATGCAACTTGGCATTGAGTTAATAATGCGTGCATGACTATCGTGTGCTTCCAGCTCTAGAAAAATATTTGTTTTTGCTCTAGAAAGTACTTTTCTATCACTCAGAATATAAAAATGAACGAGTCACGTTGTAAAAAGTAGGGGTTCAAAACGAATTGGCACGTCATAAATACATAAAATGACTCGACACAAAATAGTGATCAAAACGGTAATTGACAAAAAATAAAATAAAAAAATAGGTCAAAATTAAAAAAATTCAAAAAAAATTTCAAAAAAATATGACTCAACACGTATACAAATTCATCAATACGCACATAAATTTTTTACGTATCATTTTTTTCTACATGAACATAACATGATTTTTTTTTACGGGTTAACCCGAACACGAATTTTCATATCGTATCGCAAGTCAATCAGAATAGTCTTGCTTCTAAGCTGTTTCTCGCCTCGATCGAGAATCTTGAGTGGTCTGACGGGAGTCTTTAGGTTCCCCCGAACCTCCACATCATCCGGTTGCACCACGTGCGAAGGATCTGCTATGTACCTCCGAAGCTGAGACACGTGAAACACGTCGTGGATGCTGGCTAGGTTCGGAGGTAAGGCAAGTCGATAGGCAACAGGTCCTACTCTACCAAGGATCTGGTAGGGCCCAATGAACCGCGGGCTCAACTTCCTCACTCCGAGTGCCCGTCCAACACCGGTGAGAGGTTAGAGTCTCACAAACACGTGCTCACCCTCACTGAACTCCAGTGGACGATGCTTGACATCGTAGTAGCTTTTCTGGCGATTCTGCGCCTGCTTCAATTTTTCCTTGATCATCTAGATCTGCTGGGTAGTATCTTGGACAAAGTCCAAGCCAAAAAGCTCTTTGTCTCCAACCTCAGACCAGCAAGTAGGAGTCCGACACCTCCTACCATACAGCGCCTCGTAGGGTGCCATGCCCAGACTAGCGTGGAAACTGTTGTTGTACGAGAATTCTACCAACGGAAGGTACCTATCCCATGTTGAACCCTGCTCCAACGTGCAAGCTCTCAACATGTCCTCCAATGTCTGGATGGTCCGCTTAGTCTGTCCGTCAGTCTGAGGGTGATAGGCGGTACACAATCTCAATTGCGTACCAAAAGCCTCCAAGAACCGAGATGTGAACTTCGGGTCCCTATCACTGATGATACTCTCAGGCACCCTGTGAAGCCTCACAATCTCGCGGACATATAGCTTGGCCAACTGCTCTGTAGTGAAGCTCACCTTCACTGGGAGAAAATGGGCAGACTTGGTCAATCTGTCCACAATGACCCAGATAGAGTCACAACCAGCCTGAGTCTTCGGCAATCCCACCACGAAGTCCATGGAAATACTCTCCCACTTCCACTGTGGAATTTCAAGAGGTTGAAGTTTACCAGACGGTTTCTGGTGCTCAATCTTCACTTTCTGACAAATAAGGCATTTGGACACGTAGACAGCTATGTCCTTCTTCATGCCCGGCCACCAAAAATTTCTCTTTAAGTCCTGATACATTTTTGTCGCACCAGGGTGGATAGTAAACTGGCCCTTATGAGCCTCTGCCATAACCTCCTCAGTCAATGACCCTCGAGGGATTACAACCCTCTTCTGAAACAGCAACAAACTATCCTCATTCCAAGACACACCGTCCTGGTTCTTCACATAATCAAGGAACTCTCTTTGCACTTGCGCCTCTTTAATCTTTTCCATCAGCTCATTAATCACTTCTGCTGTTTCCATCTCAAGCAGTGCGCCCCCAAACAAAGAGTTCACTCTCAAGTCTCTAAACTTTTCAATCACCTCATAGGCGCTCATCATCAAGCTGGATAAGCTCACGGATTTTTGACTCAAAGCATCGGCTACCACATTGGCCTTGCCAGGATTATACCTCAACTCAAAGTCGTAGTCCTTCAAGAACTCCATCCATCTTCGCTGTCTCATGTTCAACTCTTTCTGATCAAACAGATATTTCAGACTCTTGTGGTCACTGAATACAGCAAACTTCATGTCAAACAGGTAATGCCTCCAAATCTTGAAAGCAAAAACAATAGCTGCCAGCTCCAAGTCGTGAGTCGGGTAGTTCTCCTCATGAGGTTTCAACTGTCTTAAAGCATAAGCAACAGCTTTTCCTTTCTGCATTAACACACAGCCTAGCCCCTTGCCAGAGGCATCACAGTACAGCTCAAACTGCTCCGCAGGATCAGGAAGGACTAACACAGGAGCAGTAATCAGTCTCTCCTTCAACTCCTGGAAGCACTCCTCACACTTATGTGTCCACACGAATGGAGTCTCCTTTCAGGTAAGGAAAGTCATTGGTAGCACCATCTTGGAGAATCCCTCTATGAACCTCCTGTAGTACCCAGCCAAACCCAAGAAGCTTCTCACTTCTGTAACCGTTTTGGGCCTCTCCCAATCCATCACGGCCTCAATCTTGTTAGGATCAACTGCAACTCCATCAGCGGAAATCACATGACCCAGAAATTTCACCGCCTTGAGCCAAAACTCACATTTTGATGGCTTAGCATATAGCTTTTTCTCTTTCAACACTTGCAAAACAATCTTCAAGTGCTCAGCATGCTCCTCCTCCGTCTTGGAGTAAATCAAGATGTCGTCAATGAAGACGATCACAAACTGATCCAGGTACGGCTGGAAGATCCTGTTCATGTAATCCATGAACACTGTGGGTGCATTGGTGAGTCCAAACGGGATCACCAAGTACTCATAATGCCCGTACCTCGAGCGAAACGCTGTCTTTGGGACATCCTCCGGCTTAACCCGTCTCTGATGGTAAACCGGACCGGAGATCAATCTTAGAATACACGCAAGCACCCCTGAGCTGATCCAGCAAATCATCAATGCGTGGAAGAGGATACTTGTTCTTGATTGTCACCTTGTTCAACTATCTGTAGTCGGTGCACAATCGCATAGTTCCATCTTTCTTTTTCACAAAAAAAACCGGTGCTCCCCAAGGAGACACACTCGGCCGAATGAAATCTTTCGCTGAAAGCTCCTCAATATGTTTCTTCAGCTCTGCCAACTCCGGTGGCGACATCCGGTATGGAGCTAGTGAAATAGGCCCCACACCAGGCAATAAGTCAATGGAGAACTCTATCTCCCTCTGCGGTGGAAACTCAGGAATCTCCTCGGGAAACACCTCGAGGAATTCCCTCACCACAGGAGTGCCAGTGAGATCCTCATGTGTCCCACTCACCAAACCTCCCAACATAACATAGCCAAATGCCCCTGCTCTCAAGGCCCTCCTCGCCTGCAGGACTGAAATGAACGATGAGGAACTTGCTGTGGACCCACCCGGAGACATCACCACTATCTTGGCACAACAATCAATCAATGCACAGTTTCTAGACAACCAATCCATGCCCAGAATAATCTCCAAGTTGGCCATCGGCAATCCTATCAGATCTACCGAGAAGTCACGGCCATCCCACTGAAACGCTACATCGCAATGGACA
This sequence comes from Gastrolobium villosum, assembly GCA_032173675.1. Taxonomy (NCBI): domain Eukaryota; kingdom Viridiplantae; phylum Streptophyta; class Magnoliopsida; order Fabales; family Fabaceae; genus Gastrolobium; species Gastrolobium villosum. The sequence continues at coordinate 12,704 of JAVKPL010009956.1, forward strand.
GTGGAGGTCAAACATTTTTCTCCGGTGGCGGTGGTCACCCGCATCGATGGAGAAAACACATCACTGGGCAACTCAAGCCTCACAACAATAGGGGTAGCAACAAAAGAATGCGTTGCCCCGGAATCAAACAATACATCAACAGTTGAACCACCAATGGTAACAGTACCTCTGACCAGGTTCGGAGCTCCGTCCGACTGCTGACGATCAAGTGTGTACACACGCCCCGTAGTAGGTGGCACTGCTGGTGCCCCAGTAGGAACCATCTGCAATGGCACAGCCTGCACTGCAGCAACTCTCGCCGTCGGGCAATCTCTGGAATAGTGGCCCTCCTTGCCACACTGGAAGCATATCAGCTGACCCGTAGCACACGGCCCAAAGTGTGACTTCCCACATCCCGAGCATCTGGGAGCAGGAGGTCTCGCTGTGTTCCCCTGAGTAGAAGTCTTTTTAAATTGGTTTGGCGCTTGCTTCGCGCCAACTGTTTGCCCTTGCCCTTGTTTCCAAACTTCCTGTCTCTCCAGGAAGCGGAACCACCAGTACCCTGTGGCACCTCAATCTTGTCCTTCTTCGCCTGACTCGCACGACAGTAGTCCTCAATGTCGCGGCACTGCTGTACCAGAGCCCCGAAGTCTCTCGAAGCAGAACCAGCAAGATGTCCAGCAATGTCCTCATTAAGTCCCCTCCGGAACTTAGCAGCTAAAAAGATGGGAGTCGGCCTCGCCATGCGAAAATGAGCAAACTTGACAAGCTCATTAAACTTAGCCAGGTACTCGTCCATAGACGACGAGCCCTGAACTAATCTGTCAAACTCTCCCTGCTTCCTCTCCTGAGCATCATAAGGCAAGAACTGACCCAGAAAGTAATCCTCAAAGAATGGCCATGTCATCACATGGCCCTGCATCTCGAACGCCTGAGAGGTGTTCGTCCACCACTCATGGGCATCGCCCTCCAGCATATACGTGGCGAACATCAGCTTCTGCGGATCGGTGCACTGCATCACCCTGAATATCTTGTCCAGGGCCTAAAGCCATCTAGCAGCAGCAATGGGGTCGTAGGACCCATCGAAAGTAGGTGGCTTATGCTTGCGGAAAGCATTCAGCAGGCGGTCGATCTCGTCACGATCCTCAGCAAATACGGGAATGGTTTACAAAGCCCCCATCAAATGACTACCCTCACCCATCTGACTCTGGGTGTCCTCCTGTTGACTAGGTGGAGGTGGAGGCGGTGGCGGTGGTGGAGATGGTGGAGGACACTGGCCCGAAGCAGGACCAGCCCTCATCTCCTCTAACATGACCCTCATTATAGTCATGTTGGCCATCCGGTTCTCCTCCAGAACCTCAGCAGTGGCTCGCCGGTTCGCCTCTCTGATAGCGTCCAGCATCGCCTGGTTTGCCAACCTCGTGGCCTCCTGGTCGGCTAGTCGGGCCGCCTGCATCTCAGCTAATGCAGCCAGGATAGGATCCGGTTGATCCTCGCTCGTACTCGGGTTCCTCCTTGGTGGCACCATGACTCTGCACAAGTTACACAAAGAATGAGTTGATCAGGCCCATGCCATGTGGTCACATATGCATTATCATAATACACACCAATCAGAGAGAACACAAAGTAGACACGCAACGAAACAACCTAAGTTATTGCAATACATACAGGCTTTTCCCTAGAAAGTGCTCTGATACCATAAAATGTAACAGCCCGTGTTAACCCGGATTGTTAACATACTATCGTATTAAGCCACGCTTAATTAAAATGCGGAATAACTTTTTCTTTAATTCAATTATGACGTCATTAACCTTAGCCAACTTGATTACTTAATCAATTTCATAAAATACTGCCTGTATGTAAATTGCAAGACAACTAACTGAAATACCTCATATATAAATAATAAGTGAGTATCTAAGTCACAGGATTACAATACATAGCCTGGACCATAAATCCTGATACTTTAATTACAAATTTAACTAAGTAGACAATAACAAATCCATGTGGCATGGACAAACCCCATGCTCACCAAATAAGGCAACAATGCCCAAAAACAGTCTCAACATAATATCATAAACATAGCGGAAAACATAACAGCAGTCAACATCCAGCATGTCATAATAATATCAACTCAGCTCTAGCCTCCTGCCACCTGAGCCCTCAACATTACCTGATCCTGAAATAAGCGTCCCCAAACGTGGGGTGAGATCTCTAAACAAGAAATCTCAGTAAGACAAGGGGTCCTCAAGGATCTTCCACCCCAAGCTCACTTACATGTGTAATATAAGTTCAAAAACAGTATTTACAATATTAGTTCCAAAACTATGCAGTGCAACAGATATTCATGCCATGTGTGTTTATAAAATCAACTGGCCAGAGAAATGCAGGAATACGTCTATACCCACATAAGTACAAGGAACACCGCTTGCACCTCACCCACAGCCTCACCATCTTGTATGTGCTACATACTCAGGCTTACCGTATAGGTGGACATCACATGCATATCATAAAGCACATTGCATATAATAGCTCAACAGTATTTCCAAAACATCAAAGCATGTAACACAGCATGCATAAACCACATCCCCATGGGACATGGTGGAACTACAACATGGCTAAACCGAGGACACGAAAGCTTACCTTGCAAGCTAGCTATCCATGCCAAGAGTCTAACCACTCTCCAGTCCAAACACAGCGGTATCACAATCTGTTATGGACCAATAATATATCATTAATTATGCATCACAAGCATACAACTTAAAGACTACGCCTTTCCTTTATGTTTCACGTCTTAAGGCTTCCAACAAAGCCATAAGCCCTAATCATGTGATTCTGACTTAGTTCATTAATTACAGAAGTTCCACTTCCTTAATCTAGGGTCCACTAACCCCCAATAGCCTGTTGTTCACACAGCACAGCTACTGTTCTTCGAAATCCCAGAATATCTAGATATTACAAGGGACATATCCGGATATCACACTGACCATATCCGGATATACCATATCCGGATATCCAGATCCCATATCCGAATATTAATATCCGGATACCATATCCGGATATTGATATCCGGATATCTATTTGACAAATATCCGATATCTCACGACAGAATGCAGTTTCTGCATTTCGTGAATATCCAGTCCAAAGGTCCAACTTTTAACCGATTATAGGCACTAAAACATGCATTTCTATGTGTGTTTAACCTACCTCACCCTTAAGTTATCAACTTAGCTCAATACATGCATCAAGGTTCCATTTTTAAGCATTTAAACTTAGGATCATGGTTGGTATAACTTACCAAAGCTCAAAAACAGAATGGACGGTGCTCTTGGAGCTCTCCAACAGCTCCCCAACTCAGGTCACACAAGGTGTACGAAAATGCACACCAAGATGAGTGCTTTCTCCACAAAGGTGGCTTCTTGGAGTTCCAACACTAAAGGAAGAGACTCACACCCTCACACTAGGCAACTCAGCCCATAAACCTCCTACAAACAGAGGCACAACTCAGAATGATTCCACCCACACCACTCCCAAGGATCACTCTCACTTTTATCAAGTGTTTTTGTGAAGGAACCAAGAAGAAATGAGGTTCCTTGGTTCCAAAGGTGAAGGAAGGAAGAGGGTGGCAAGGTGGATGCTCAGGCTGCAGAAATTCTCACGTAGAGAAGCTGCATATGCCTAGGGTTATGTGCCATAAGTTGATTATATAGCCACTTAAGTCATAACGCGCAGTATTAGCCTTAATAGCAACGCAAAAGATCTTGATCCAAAACTTTGGAATCTAGACCTACTCATTTTTCTAAGATTTTTCATATTTTTATTTTATTTTTCGGAGCACCTTTCCGGTACGCGCTTTTCCATAGCCAGTATCAGTTCTGGCATCAGATTTCATCATTTTGACTTGAAACTTGTTTTATAAGTCCTACATAATATTCTAGTAATTATCATGCACTCTTTATAATTTTCCGGGATACTTTTCCGGAACGCATTTATACCAAGTAGCAGAACCGGTATCTGCATTTTTCTTCCGAAAAGAGACTTTCAGCATTCTTACCCACTAATTATAATTATTAAGGCCTCATAATATTTATTAGGGTCAATTATGGAATTATTTCCTAATTATCATAATTAATTCACTAATTACCTTAATTAGCGGTGCGGGTTCTTACAGATATCGTCACATTTGGTATTTACATTCATTTAAAAGCTATGCAATGCCAAAGAAAATGGGAAACAAGACTTCAGTTAAATATAATCACATTGATTTTCATGGACTCCCAGCTAAAATTGAGAAAAATCCTGATCCCCCCTCCTCTCTCTCTAACTAAAGCAAATCTTACTTTTAAAATCCACTTCAATCTCACTTTTAATGTCTGAATCAAAAAGTACAACATTGCAACACCAAACCTAGTTGGTCAAGGACGTCTACATAGATGGGGCTTGAGAAGCTAAAACAATGTCAGTGGTTAGCCAAAGTAAACACATACAATTGCTTATAAGCCCTACGATTTACACTGACAATAAACAAGGGGTAGTGTTGTGTCATATAAGGCAACTTTCCGGGACTTTGACCATTTTGCCACTGTTCATCATTTAATTTACCAAAATGCCACGCGAACAGTAAAAATTACCAAACTGCCACGCATGATAATTCGCTGCTACCTGTAGCGAATTAGGTCTGCTGATGTGTCATCTCCTCACTGGACCACGTAATTCGATACACAGTGTAGCGAAATACGTGGTCAAAAGATCTGCCCGGTCAGACACTTTAATGACACGTGTCATCTCCTCACTGGACCACGTATTTCGCTACACAGTGTAGCGAATTACGTGGTCAAAAGGCTGCATGTCAGACACTTTAATGACACGTGTCATCCCCGCAGTGGTCCACATAATTCGCTACACAGTGTAGCGAATTACGTGGTCAAAAGGCTGCATGGTCAGACACTTTGATGACACGTGTCACGTAACGGTTGGACACGTATTTCGCTACACAGTGTAGCGAAATACGTGTCAGAGAAATCAAATCATGTCAACTCGATTGCAGGCCACGTGTCAAATCCCCAGTAATTCGCTAGACCCTATAGCGAATTATGTGGCAAAATTCGCCATGTGTCATAGCGAATTATGACAAAATGCCAAGTGTCATCTCCCCCCTAATTCGCTAGGGGGAGTAGCGAATTATGCCCAGGTGTATAACTCACTCCATTTCGGGTGTGATTCTCCACTGCCAAAGGTCTCCTTTTATGTAAGTTTTTACTACTTTTGCATTTCTTGAATCTTCATTGTTTTTCTATTTTTGTAAGATGAGTGATGGTAGGAATGATATAATAGCTACTGTTTATTATAATGGGAGAAAATACTTTGGGCCAAACGGGCAAGTATTTGAAGGTGATGTAAAAATGTTTCTCATGAGTCCAAGATGCAATCTTCACGAGCTGAAGAAGTTAATATACAAAAAGTTGAGATTACAACATGGTCAAACTCTTGCTCGGTTGACCGCTAGATGTGCCTCGGGAAACCCTGTGCAATGGGTTGGTGTTGAAATTGTCGACGATGAAGATGTAACGTTAGTAGTAGATGCAGGCACTTCTGAACATGGCGAGTCAAGATTTGTTGAATTGTATGCAGAAGTAAATTACGGTGGACAATCCAGCAGTCAACCGAGCAATCCATGCACTGACATCATCGCCATAAACATGGTGCCAATGGATAATCCGGAAGATGAGGTCGCGTCCCCCACGCTTGCACCAACAACTCAAGAAATTTTAGACGAAAGAATTCCCGCCCGCAACGTGAACGATCCATCTTGGCATACAAATAGTTCCGAGGACGAGCGTGATGAAGGTCTTGTTCCGGATAGCGAGTCATCGGATACGGATGTCGATGGTGATTTTGATTGTTGTCCGTCTAATGCTATTGCACAACCAATTCCATCTCCAGGCATTGTTGGAATGCAAGATCCTCCTGTTGCAGGTACGTAACCATTAATGCTTAATAATAAAAAATATGATATCATATTAAAACCACATTAATATTGGGGTTTTGGACTTGTTATTATGCAGGAAATGATAATGTACCATTTTGGTCTGGAATTAGCCATTTCACGAATGTTAATTGGGAATATCCAAATCAAGAAGTTGATGATATGAATGGAGCACAAATACCTAACTGGCAATTCGGCGATGCGCTATATAAGGACCAAATCTTTGACACCAAGCAAGATGTACAGATGGCAATTAAACAATATTGTATGACAAATCATCGCACAACAGTCGTACTGAAAAGTGATACGAAAATGTTGATTATGTTTTGTCAAGATCATAACGCCGGTTGTCCAATGAGGATGAGAGCATACCAAAAAAAAGGTGGCAGCGAATGGGTGATAGGCGTATGGAATAACGAACACACATGTGCTAGTCAGTCTCTTACCCAAGATCACAAGCAGTTGGACTCAAATCTCATTTGTTCATTGATCTTAGGTGCGTAGAGTTATTGCATTTAAATTTATAGAGACTTTGTATGCTGTTGACTAATACCGTGTTGTTTGACCGCATAAACAGAAATGATAAGAGAGGAGCCCAGTGTCAAAATTGGGCTTATCCAAGAAAGGATCGCTATTATCCTTGGATTCCATATATCGTATAGGAAGGCTTGGAAGGCAAAGCAAAACTGGGACGAGTCGTATGCTGTAACAGCCCGTGTTAACCCGGATTGTTAACATACTATCGTATTAAGCCACGCTTAATTAAAATGCGGAATAACTTTTTTTTAATTCAATTATGACGTCATTAACCTTAGCCAACTTGATTACTTAATCAATTTCATAAAATAGTGCCTGTATGTAAATTGCAAGACAACTAACTGAAATACCTCATGAATAAATATAAAGTGAGTATCTAAAGCCGCAGGACTACAACACATAGCCTGGGTCAAAATCCTGATACTTTAATTAAAACTTCAATTAAAAGACAATAACAAAGCCATGTGGCATGGACAAACCCCATGCTCACCAAATAAGGCACAATGCCCAACAACAGTCTCAGCATAATATCATAATCAAAGCGGGAAAACATAAACAGCAGTCAACATCCAGCATGTCAGCATGTCATAATAACATCAACTCAGCTCTGGCCTCCTGCCACCTGAGCCCTCAACATTACCTGATCCTGAAATAAGCGTCCCCAAACGTGGGGTGAGATCTCTAAACAAGAAATCTCAGTAAGACAAGGGGTCCTCAAGGATCTTCCACCCCAAGCTCACTTACATGTGTAATATAAGTTCAAAAACAGTATTTACAATATAAGTTCCAAAACTATGCGATGCAGCAGATAATCATGCCATGTGTGTTTATCAAATCTACTGGCCAGAGAAATGCAGGAATACGTCCAAACCCACATGAGTACAAGGAACACCGCTTGCACCTCACCCACAGCCTCACCATCTTGTATGTACTACATACTCAGGCTTACCGTATAGGTGGACACCACATGCATATCATAAAAGCACATTGCATATAATAGCTCAATAGCATTTCCAAAACATCAAAGCATGTAACACAGCATGCATAAACCACATCCCCATGGGACATGGTGGAACCACAAAATGGCTAAACCGAGGACACGAAAGCTTACCTTACAAGCTAGCTATCCAAGCCAAGAATCCAACCTCTCTTACGTCCAAACACAGCAGTATCACAATCTGATATGGACCAATAATACATCAATATTTATGCATCACACACATACAACTTAAAGACTACGCCTTTCCTTTACGTTTTACGTCTTAAGGCTTCCAACAAAGCCATAAGCCCTTAATCATATGATTCTGACTTAGTTTATTAATTACAGAAGTTCAACTTCCTTAATCTAGGGTCCACAAACCCCCAATAGCTTACTGTTCACACAGCACAGCAACTGTTCTGCGAAATCGCAGAATATCCGGATATCACAAGGGACATATCCAGATATGCCATATCCGGATATCACACTGGCCATATCCGGATATACCATATCCGGATACCCAGTCCCTATATCCGAATATGAATATCCGGATACCATATCCGGATATGCATATCCGGATACCATATCTGGATACTGATATCCGGATATCTGTTCGACAAATATCCGGATATCTCACGACAGAATGCAGTTTCTGCATTTCGTGAATATCCACTCCAAAGATCCAACTTTTAACACTTAATTACGTTAAAGCATGCATCTTTAATCTGTTTTAGGTTCATACTCATTATACCTTCTTGTTTACTCATTAAACATGGCCAAGACATCAACTTTAAGCATCACAACTTAAGATCAAAGGTGAGGGGACTTACCCCAAGCTTGAAACAGAGTAACAATGGCACTTGGATCTCCCCAACAGCTCCCAAAACTCAGCCTTAACCAGTACACGAAAATAGCACCACAAGGATGGTTCTTACCCCATAAAGGTCACCACTTGGACCTCAAATTGCCATGGTCAAAGACCCACCACACTCAACTCTCCAAACCAGCCCTCAAACTCAACTCACAGTGGCTGAGTGTGCAGCCAATGTAGTCTCACACCCTCACAACTCACACCACCAAGTGTTTGAAAGAAGAATAGAAGAAAGAATCATGGAGGAAATGGTCCAAGACTCAAAAAAATGGTGAATTGAAGTCAATGAAGCAGTAGCCACCCTTCAGCCACCCAAAACTCACGTAAGAAATAATGCAACCTAGGGTTTTGTGCCCTTAGTATGCATATAAATAAGCAATAGGTCCCTAGCGCGCAGTATTAGCCTTAATAGCAACGCAGAAGATCTTGATCCCAAACTTTGGAATCTAAACCTACACATTTTTCTAAGATTTTTCATATTTTTATTTTATTTTTCGGAGCACCTTTCCGGTACGCGCTTTTCCATAGCCAGTATCAGTTCTGGCATCAGATTACATTATTTTGACTTGAAACTTGTTTTACAAGTCCTACATAATATTCTAGTAATTATCATGCATTCGTTATAATTTTCCGGGATACTTTTCCGGTACGCATTTATACCGAGTAGCAGAACCGGTATCTGCGCTTTTCTTCCGAAAAGCGACTTTCAGCATTTTTATTCATTCATTATAATTATTTAAGCCCAATATTAATTATTTAGGTCAATTATGGAATCATTTCCTAATTATCATAATTAATTCACTAGTTACCTTAATTAACGGTGCGGGTTCTTACATTCACCCCACCTTTTTAAGGATTTTGTCCTCAAAATCAGAAACATACCTGTCTTGAAAGTCGGGATACTGTCGGAGAAGCTCATCCTCTCGTTCCCACGTGCACTCCTCGGGGCTACGCCCAGTCCACTGCACCTTGACCATCGGAATGATCTTGCTTCTAAGCTGTTTCTCACCTCGATCGAGAATCTTGAGTGGTCCGACGGGAGTCTTTAGGTTCTCCCGAACTTCCACATCATCCGGCTGCACCACGTGCGAAGGATCTGCTATGTACCTCCGAAGCTGAGACACATGAAACACGTCATGGATGTTGGCTAGGTTCGGAGGTAAGGCAAGTCGATAGGCAACGGGTCCTACTCTACCAAGGATCTGGTAGGGCCCAATGAACCGAGGGCTCAACTTCCTCACTTCGAGTGCCCGTCCAACACCAGTGACAGGTGAAAGTCTCACAAACACGTGCTCACCCTCACTAAACTCCAGTGGACGATGCTTGTCATCGTAGCAGCTTTTCTGGCGATTCTGCGCCTGCTTCAACCTTTCCTTGATCATCTGGATCTGTTGGGTAGTATCTTGGACAAAGTCCAAGCCAAAAAGCTCTTTATCTCCAACCTCAGACCAGCAAGTAGGAGTCCGACACCTCCTACCATACAGCGCCTCGTAGGGTGCCATGCCCAGACTAGCATGAAAACTGTTGTTGTACGAGAATTCTACCAACGGAAGGTACCTATCCCATGCAGAACCCTGCTCCAATGTGCAAGCTCTCAACATATCCTCCAATGTCTGGATGGTCCGCTCAGTCTGTCCGTCAGTCTGAGGGTGATAGGCGGTACTCAATCTCAACTGCGTACCAAAAGCCTCCTGCAGCGCCTCCCAGAACCGAGATGTGAACTTCGGGTCCCTATCACTGATGATACTCTCGGGCACCCCGTGAAGCCTCACAATCTCACGGACATATAGTTTGGCCAACTGCTCTGTAGTGAAGCTCACCTTCACTGGAAGAAAATGGGCAGACTTGGTCAATCTGTCCACTATGACCCAAATAGAGTCACAACCAGCCTGAGTTTTAGGCAATCCCACCACGAAGTCCATGGAAATACTCTCCCACTTCCACTGTGGAATTTCCAGAGGTTGAAGTTTAACAGACGGTTTCTGGTGCTCAATCTGTACTTTCTGACATATAAGGCATTTGGACACGTAGACCGCTATGTCCTTCTTCATGCCGGCCACCAAAAATTTCTCTTTAAGTCCTGGTACATTTTCGTGGCACCAGGGTGGATAGTAAACCGGCCCTTATGAGCCTCTGCCATAACCTCTTCGATCAATGGCCCTCGAGGAATAACAATCCTTTTCTGGAACAACAGCAATCCATCCTCGTTCCAAGACACACCGTCCTGGTTCTTTACATAATCAAGGCACTCCCTTTGCACTTGCGCCTCTTTAATCTTTTCCATCAGCTCGTTAATCACTTCTGCTGTTTCCATCTCAAGCAGTGCACCCCCAAACAAGGAATTCACTCTCAAGTCTCTGAACTTTTCGATCACCTCGTAGTCGCTCATCATCAAGCTGGATAAGCTCACGGATTTCCGACTCAAAGCATCGGCTACCACATTGGCCTTGCCAGGATGGTACCTCAACTCAAAGTCGTAGTCCTTCAGGAACTCCATCCATCTTCGCTGTCTCATGTTCAACTCCTTCTGGTCAAACAGATACTTCAGGCTCTTGTGATCACTGAATACAACAAACTTCATGCCAAACAGGTAATGCCTCCAAACCTTGAAAGCAAAAACAATGGCTGCCAACTCCAAGTCGTGAGTCGGGTAGTTCTCCTCATGAGGTTTCAACTGTCTTGAAGCATAGGCAACAACTTTTCCTTTCTGCATCAACACACAGCCTAGCCCCTTTCCAGAGGCATCGCAGTATAACTCAAACTGTTCCGCAGGATCAGGAAGGACTAACACTGGAGCAGTAGTCAGTCTCTCCTTCAACTCCTGGAAACACTCCTCACACTTATGTGTCTACACGAATGGAGTCTCCTTTCGGGTAAGGCGAGTCATCGGTAGCACCATCTTGGAGAATCCCTCTATGAACCTCCTATAGAACCCTGCCAAACCCAAGAAGCTTCTCACTTCTATAACCGTCTTGGGCCTCTCCCAGTCCATCACGACCTCAATCTTATTAGGATCAACTGCAACTCCATTAGCGGAAATCACATGACCCAGAAATTTCACCGCCTTCAGCCAAAACTCACATTTTGACGGCTTAGCATAAAGCTTTTTCTCTTTCAACACTTGCAAAACAATCTTCAAGTGCTCAGCATGTTCCTCCTCCGTCTTGGAGTAAATTAAGATGTCGTCAATGAAGACGATCATAAACTGATCCAGGTACGGCTGGAAGATCCTGTTCATGTAGTCCATGAACACTGCGGGTGCATTTGTGAGTCCAAACGGAATCACCAAGTACTCATAATGCCCGTACCTCGAGCGAAACGTTGTCTTTGGGACATCCTCTGGCTTTACCCGTATCTGATGGTAACCGGAGATCAATCTTGGAATATACGCAAGCACCCCTGAGCTGATCCAGCAAATCATCAATGCGTGGAAGAGGATACTTGTTCTTGATTGTCACCTTGTTCAACTGTCTGTAGTCGATGCACAACCGCATTGTCCCATCTTTCTTTTTCACAAAAATAACCGGTGCTCCCCAGGGAGACACACTCGGCCGAATGAAATCTTTTGCTGAAAGCTCCTCAATATGCTTCTTCAGCTCCGCCAACTCTGGTGGCGACATCCGGTATGGAGCCAACGATATAGGCCCCACACCAGGCAATAAGTCTATGGAGAACTCTATCTCCTTCTGCGGTGGAAACTCAGGAATCTCCTCGGGAAACATCTCGAGGAATTCCCTCACCACAGGAATGCCAGTGAGATCCTTCTGTGTCCCACTCACCAAACCGCCCAACATGACATAGCCAAATGCCCCTGCTCTCAAGGCCCTCCTCGCCTGCAGGACGGAAATGAACGGTGAGGAACTGGCTGTGGACCCACCCGGAGACATCACCACTCTCTTGGCACATCAATCAATCAATGCACAGTTTCTGGACAACCAATCCATGCCCAGAATAATCTCCAGGTTGGCCATCGGCAATCCTATCAGATCTACCGAGAAGTCACGGCCATCCCACTGAAACGCTACATCGCGATGAACAGTGGAGGTCAAACATTTTTCTCCGGTGGCGGTGGTCACCCGCATCGGTGGAGAAAGCACATCACTGGGCAACTCAAGCCCCACAGCAATAGGGGTAGCAACAAAAGAATGCGTTGCCCCGGAATCAAACAATACATCAACCGCTGAACCACAAATGGTAACAGTACCTCTGACGAGGTTCGGAGCTCTGTCCGACTGCTGACGATCCAAAGTATACACACGCCCCGTAGTAGGTGGCACGACAGGTGCCCCAGTAGGAACCATCTGCAATGGCACAGCCTGCACTGCAGCAACTCTCGCCGTCGGGCAATCTCTGGAGTAGTGGCCCTCCTTGCCACACTGGAAGCATATCAACTGTTCGGTAGAACACGACCCAAAATGTGACTTCCCGCATCCCGAGCATCTGGGAGCAGGAGGTCTCGCTGTGTTTCCCTGAGTAGAAGTCCTTTTAAATTGATTTGGCGATTGCTTAGCCGCCAACTGTTAGCCCTTGCCCTTGTTTGCAAACTTCCTGTCCCTCCAGGGAGCGGAACCGCGGTACCCTGTGGCACCTCGATCTTGGCCTTCTTGGCCTGACACGCACGACAGTAGTCCTCAATATCACGACACTGCTGGACTAAAGCTCCGAAGTCTCTCGAAGCAGAACCAGCAAGATGTCCAGCAATGTCCTCATTAAGTCCCCTTCGGAACTTAGCAGCAAGAAAAACAGGAGTCAGTCTCGCCATACGGAAATGAGCAAACTTGACTAACTCATTAAACTTGGCCAGGTACTCGTCGACAGACAACGAGCCTTGCACCAAACGGTCAAACTCTCCTTGCTTCCTCTCCTGAGCGTCATAAGGAAAGTACTGACCCAGAAAGCACTCCTCGAAGAATGGCCACGTCATCACACGGCCCTGCATCTCGTAGATGTGAGAAATGTTGGTCCACCACTCATGGGCCTCGCCCTCCAGCATATAAGTGGCAAACATCAGCTTCTGCGGATCGGTACACTGCATGATCCGGAAGATCTTGTCCAACGCCTGTAAACATCTGGCAGCAGCAATGGGATCATAAGATCCGTCGAAAGAAAGTGGCTTATGCTTGCGGAAAGCATTCAGCCTGCGGTCGATCTCATCACGATCCTCAGCAAATACGGGGATGGTCTGCAAAGCCCCCGTCAAATGACTGCCCTCACCCATCTGACTCTGGGTGTCCTCCTGTTGACTAGGCGGAGGTGGAGGCGGTGGCGGCGGTGGAGGTGGTGGAGGACACTAGCCAGCAGCAGGACCAGCCCTCGACTCCTCCAACATAACCCTCATCATAGTCATGTTAGCCATCCGGTTCTCCTCCAGAACCTCAGCCGTGGCTCGCCTGTTCGCATCTCTGATAGCGTCCAGCATCGCCTGGTTTGCCAACCTCGTGGCCTCCTGGTCGGCTAGTCGGGCCGCCTGCATCTCAGCTAATGCAGCCAGGATAGGATCCGATTGATCCTCGCTCGTACTAGGGTTCCTCCTTGGTGGCACCATGACTCTGCACAAGTTACACAAAAAATGAGTTGATCAGGCCCACGCCATGTGGTCACATATGCATTATCATAATACACACCAATCAGAGAGAACGCAAAGTAGACACGTAACGAAACATCCTAAGTTATTGCAATACATACAGGCTTTTCCCTAGAAAGTGCTCTGATACCATAAAATGTAACAGCCCGTGTTAACCCGGATTGTTAACATACTATCGTATTAAGCCACGCTTAATTAAAATGCGGAATAACTTTTTCTTTAATTCAATTATGACGTCATTAACCTTAGCCAACTTGATTACTTAATCAATTTCATAAAATACTGCCTGTATGTAAATTGCAAGACAACTAACTAAAATACCTCATGAATAAATATAAAGTGAGTATCTAAAGCCGCAGGACTACAACACATAGCCTGGGTCAAAATCCTGATACTTTAATTACGACTTCAATTAAAAGACAATAACAAAGCCATGTGGCATGGACAAACCCCATGCTCACCAAATAAGGCACAATGCCCAACAACAGTCTCAGCATAATATCATAATCAAAGCGGGAAAACATAAACAACAGTCAACATCCAGCATGTCAGCATATCATAATAACATCAACTCAGCTCTGGCCTCCTGCCACCTGAGCCCTCAACATTACCTGATCCTGAAATAAGCGTCCCCAAACGTGGGGTGAGATCTCTAAACAAGAAATCTCAGTAAGACAAGGGGTCCTCAAGGATCTTCCACCCCAAGCTCACTTACATGTGTAATATAAGTTCAAAAACAGTATTTACAATATAAGTTCCAAAACTATGCGATGCAGCAGATAATCATGCCATGTGTGTTTATCAAATCTACTGGCCAGAGAAATGCAGGAATACATCTAAACCCACATGAGTACAAGGAACACCGCTTGCACCTCACCCACAGCCTCACCATCTTGTATGTACTACATACTCAGGCTTACCGTATAGGTGGACACCACATGCATATCATAAAAGCACATTGCATATAATAGCTCAATAGCATTTCCAAAACATCAAAGCATGTAACACAGCATGCATAAACCACATCCCCATGGGACATGGTGGAACCACAAAATGGCTAAACCGAGGACACGAAAGCTTACCTTGCAAGCTAGCTATCCAAGCCAAGAATCCAACCTCTCTTACGTCCAAACACAGCAGTATCACAATCTGATATGGACCAATAATACATCAATATTTATGCATCACACGCATACAACTTAAAGACTACGCCTTTCCTTTACGTTTTACGTCTTAAGGCTTCCAACAAAGCCATAAGCCCTTAATCATATGATTCTGACTTAGTTTATTAATTACAGAAGTTCAACTTCCTTAATCTAGGGTCCACAAACCCCCAATAGCTTACTGTTCACACAGCACAGCTACTGTTCTGCGAAATCCCAGAATATCCGGATATCACAAGGGACATATCCGGATATGCCATATCCGGATATCACACTGGCCATATCCGGATACCCAGTCCCTATATCCGGATATGCATATCCGGATACCATATCTGGATATTGATATCCGGATATCTGTTCGACAAATATCCGGATATCTCACGACAGAATGCAGTTTCTGCATTTCGTGAATATCCACTCCAAAGATCCAACTTTTAACACTTAATTACGTTAAAGCATGCATCTTTAATCTGTTTTAGGTTCATACTCATTATACCTTCTTGTTTACTCATTAAACATGGCCAAGACATCAACTTTAAGCATCACAACTTAAGATCAAAGGTGAGGGAACTTACCCCAAGCTTGAAACAGAGTAACAATGGCACTTGGATCTCCCTAACAGCTCCCAAAACTCAGCCTTAACCAGTACACGAAAATAGCACCACAAGGATGGTTCTTACCCCATAAAGGTCACCACTTGGACCTCAAATTGCCATGGTCAAAGACCCACCACACTCAACTCTCCAAACCAGCCCTCAAACTCAACTCACAGTGGCTGAGTGTGCAGCCAATGTAGTCTCACACCCTCACAACTCACACCACCAAGTGTTTGAAAGAAGAATAGAAGAAAGAATCATGGAGGAAATGGTCCAAGACTCAAAAAAATGGTGAAGGGAAGTCAATGAAGCAGTAGCCACCCTTCAGCCACCCAAAACTCACGTAAGAAATAATGCAACCTAGGGTTTTGTGCCCTTAGTATGCATATAAATAAGCAATAGGTCCCTAGCGCGCAGTATTAGCCTTAATAGCAACGCAGAAGATCTTGATCCCAAACTTTGGAATCTAAACCTACACATTTTTCTAAGATTTTTCATATTTTTATTTTATTTTTCGGAGCACCTTTCCGGTACGCGCTTTTCCATAGCCAGTATCAGTTCTGGCATCAGATTACATTATTTTGACTTGAAACTTGTTTTACAAGTCCTACATAATATTCTAGTAATTATCATGCATTCGTTATAATTTTCCGGGATACTTTTCCGGTACGCATTTATACCGAGTAGCAGAACCGGTATCTGCGCTTTTCTTCCGAAAAGCGACTTTCAGCATTTTTATTCATTCATTATAATTATTTAAGCCCAATATTAATTATTTAGGTCAATTATGGAATCATTTCCTAATTATCATAATTAATTCACTAGTTACCTTAATTAACGGTGCGGGTTCTTACATATGCGTTCTTACCTAGGTGGCTGGATTACATGCTACATTTGTCTCCCGAATCCGCCTATAAGCTGGATTTGTGTGACCATTTCGTTAATGGCTGCCTAGACCAAGCTCACAAGGTATTCAGAAGGGTGTTTTGGACATTTAAACAGTGTTGTGAAGCATTCAATTATTGCAAGCCAATAATCATGATCGATGGAACCCATCTATATGGAAAATATCGTGGGACCCTAATGATTGCTACAACAGTGGATGGCAACAATTACATTCTTCCAATCGCATTCGCTATCGTGTCTGCAGAAAATACTGACAACTGGTCGTGGTTCTTAGAACTTATTCGAATACATGTTACGCAAAAAACCGGAATCTGTCTGATTTCTGATAGGCATGCGGGAATCTTGGCTGCAGTGAACAATGTTGATCTAGGATGGTCTCCACCACAGGCATACGATGTGTATTGCCTTCGCCACGTGGCAAGTAATTTCAATCACAAGTTCAAGAATGTCATGTTGAAGAAGCAGTTGAAGAAGTTAGGTATGTTTTCAATTTGTCTGATTGGTACAATGGACCACCAATAGTAATGTTTTTTTGTGTTAAATGTGTAGGATATACAACATCGCGCTTGGACTTTGATGCTGGTTTAGAGAAGTTTAAAGAAACAAGCCCTCAAATAGCTGAATGGATTGATCGCATCCCGAAAGAGAAGTGGAGCATCTCTTATGATCTACAAGGAAGAAGATTTGGTCATATGACAACAAATCTGTCAGAGTGTGTTAATAAAGTTCTAAAAGGGGCGCGAAACCTTCCAATCGCCTCACTTATGCGTATAACTTACAGTAGACTGGTGGCATATTTTTTAGAGCACGGACAAGAAGCCCGTGAGGAGCTTGAGAGAGGTAATCGCTTCGCCAAAGTCATGTGGCGACTATATGTGGACAATCAAGATAAGGCCAGGACACATTACGTAACTTCTTATGACGTGCAACGGACAAGATTTGAAGTGCAAGAGTCATATAATGTACGTACTCATCGCGAAGGTAAGAAATGGTCGGTTTCGTTATCTGACCGTACATGTCAGTGTGGTGAGTTCACTGCTTTCAGGTTCCCCTGTAGCCATGTCATTGCGGCATGTACATCGACGCATCACGATCCCACACTGTACATAGACCCTGCATAAAGTGCCAGGAATCAATGTGAAATTTATTCGGCTCAATGGTATCCAATTGGTAACGAGGATTTTATACCGCCATTTGCACGTGCAACAGTTATACCAGATGTGTCCATGAAACGTCAATGGGGAAGGCCTAGAAGTACACGTATTCACAATGAGATGGATTCTCGTGAAGGCGCAATTACTCGAACAAGGTGCGGTTATTGTAGGCAGGTTGGGCATAATAAACGGCATTGTCCTTCGCGACAGCAACCACAGCAGTGAATCAGTTTAAGTTTTTATTATATGCATAATTATGTTATAGTAGTGATGTACTTCATGTGTGCCTTGTTATAATATTTAGTACCGTCATTTAATATTTTAATCAGTCAAGCCGATAAGAACATAACTGTTATTATAAATAATGCATCATATGTGTAAAAATATAGTCTCCAACACAAGTGCAAAATATATGTAAATAAGAGTCAACAGTCCATCGACATTAAACAAACTCAACCTAAATACAGACAAACACAATAAAATAACACATCAGTGCTGTCGAGCATGATACCCCGCGCATTTAGCCGTATCATGGTCAAATGGTGACAGCATACAAGTTAACCTGGCCTGACGAATGGGGTTTCGCCTAATCCCCTCAGCATCAACACCATCACCACCAGCAACTGGATCAGCACTGGGATCATCGCCATGTGCCACCTGCGCATGACCAGGATCATCGCCACCACCGCCAACAATAGGGGGATCATCAGCCGCCTCTCCCATAACATCGGCCAAATCCTGAGCAGAAAACTCCCCGAATGGCTGTGAATGTGGTGACTGCAAGAAACTCGTCGAGTAGGCTGTCGGAGTGGCAAGCACCGGAGCATGTGCATATGATGGCTCGCCAGGATCAGTAGTTGGCCTGTAGTAATCTGGGAATGAATCTAAACCCTGTGGAGGCTGTGAACTACTACCGCCTGTATACATAGGATATGGCTGAGATGGAAATACATATTGTCCCATAGGTTGCGCTGTCGGCCAAGGTGGATACTGTGTAGCATGAAACCCAGGCTGGGGTGGCCACCAATACTGTTGTGAAGGACCAGCTGGAAAACCTGGGGAATAATACATGCCGGCGGGACGGGGAGGCATGGCAGGGACAACATGTGGTGTATCAGCAACCGGAGGTGTGGTATGGTGAAGCGGCAGGCCCTCATAACGCGCACGTCGACTACGACGCTGGACTGGCGGAGGGTCCTCCGTATTACGTACCACCGGTCGGGCTGCGGGCTCGCCAGGATCTATCAATCTGTTCATATCATCACACGCGACAAGGGCCCTGAGTGCCTCGTGATAAATCTGATCCATAGAGAACGATTCCCGACCCTCTGGTGAAGCCATATGGACCACTGTCTCCGTGCGATCAGCCTGTAGGACATACATGTTTAAATTTGTTAGCTACTATAAAAAAAGTTTAAGAACACACAATTCAATAGTATTACAACATACCACGTGCGTCGCAATCGCAGCCCTGCGGGTCATCCATCGACGGGTCACTCTATGATACCACCCCATATACTCACTGTTAATAGATAGATGGCCGTCATCATTTTGCGGAAGAGGAAAAAGGTCCTGTAGTACTAGAGAATCCCTATCCTCCCACTGAGCGATAAAGAATGCATGTCTCTCCCTCCAGTCTACGTCTGTCTTACCAGTAATGGAAATCGTCAGCAGGTCAAGACAACTAATCGGAGCATGTGGAATAGGCTGCTGAAATCCAAACTGTCGTAGAACTCGATCGGGTTGCTGATATACCACGACCTGGTAACAAATAAGTGGACATACAGCGATCCATCTGCGGGCGGTGTCAGAAAGAGGTGGATTACCTATGAAACCAAGGTACGGCCTCCAGCAAAACTCACGTCTGCGCATAACGTCTAGACGATGTCGGTACCTGTGTATATGTGAACACACAATCTGCCGTTGCACATAAAAATTAAACCTGCAAAAAAAAGACGACATTTAATACCATACAATAATTATTCAAATATTAACAGATATATCTATTTGAATAATTTACAAATGACAACAGTGCAATTACCTGTGTCCATAAGCAGCCTCCTCATCAGTGACTGCGGGTATCCCGGGAGAGATAGGCGGGAATCTAGTCCACGCCCATAATTGCAATAATAGTGCACAACCACCCATGTCAGAACGTCTCCTGTCAGTCACTTTGCACAATTCCTTATATAACACGGCAAGAACTGCAGAGCCCCAACTATAAGTTCCACACCGCTGGAAATTATCCAAATATGTCAAGTACCTCGCAGGAACGAAGCTAGAAGCAGTGTCCACAAACAGTGTCCCCCCGAGTATACGCAAAATTAGAGCGCGAGTATATCTCATCCGGTCCACCTCGGTGTTTGCATGGGGTGCATAATGGCGAAATGTCTGTCGTAAGAAGTGCAGACCCAACAAGCCCCCAGACAATTCCCTACCAGGCTGTGCCTGAACGCCTAAGTAATCACGGACCAAATCCTTAAAAGGATGTCGTCCGTGCCGCCCGGACACAACCTGACCATCGGTGGGCAAACCTAGCAGATGATGCACATCCTCTAGGGTAATGGTGACCTCACCCATCCTCATGTGAAATGTCCTTGTCTCTGGGCGCCAACGCTCGACAAGCGCAGACACAAGGGCATGATCTATCTGAAATCATAAAAATATGTGGGTAAAAGCATCAATAAAAATATTATTATCACAATGCCATATTCCAAAGTCAAGATATAATGATACAATCAAAAATTACTAACCTCATGATTGCGCAAGCGCGCAATATGGTAAAAGCCAGCCTGCCTCAGCCATGGCGTAATCTCCTCCGGAATGTCCTCGTGATCATGCGTCGCCGCATGTCGCACGTTAATCACCCGATCATCAGGATCCTGATCCTCACAAGTGTTCCACACATGTGTGGATATATGTTTATCCTGCAGAGTTAAGAGCGTCTTATCTGAAGGCCCAGGATCAATCACACTGCGTGGAGACACTGGGCGAGGTGGCGAATCATGCTCCATATCTAAAAATTCATGAATATCAAACTTAAATTATTAACACCTAATCAATCATGCGTAAAATACATTAACCCATTTACTAACCTAAGGTTTCAAATGCCAATATTAAAAAATATTTTAAAAAAATTAGACAATAAATAAAAGATTAAATTAATTAGACCTACGTTAATATAAATTCACATAATTACATACCCAAGGTTTTAAAAATCAAGATTAAAAAATAAGCACAATCATTAACGATTATAAATTAATTACAAACTTTAATTATGTACGCCTAATCTAACCATCCATTTATGCGTAAATTAAATTATCATAACTATTAACCTAATGGCTAAATATCAACAATATTTATAAATTATTAAATTAAAAATTCATGAATATCAAACTTAAATTATTAACACCTAATCAATCATGCGTAAAATACATTAACCCATTTACTAACCTAAGGTTTCAAATGCCAATATTAAAAAATATTTTAAAAAAATTAGACAATAAATAAAAGATTAAATTAATTAGACCTACGTTAATATAAATTCACGTAATTACCAACCCAAGGTTTTAAAAATCAAGATTAAAAAATAAGCACAATCATTAACGATTATAAATTAATTACAAACTTTAATTATGTACGCCTAATCTAACCATCCATTTATGCGTAAATTAAATTAACATAACTATTAACCTAATGGCTAAAATATCAACAATATTTATAAATTAATAAATTAAAAATTCATTAATATCAAAGTTAAATTATTAAAACCTAATCAATCATGCGTAAAATACATTAACCCATTTACTAACCTAAGATTTCAAATGTCAATATTAAAAAATCTTTTAAAAAATTTGGACAATAAATAAAAGATTAAATTAATTACACCTAAGCTTTTATACGTTAATATAAATTCACGTAATTACCAAGATTATAAATTAATTACAAATTTTAATTATGTACGCCTAATCTAACCATTCATTTATGCGTAAAATAAATTAACATAACTATTAACCTAATGCCTAAAATATAAACATTAAATAATATTAACACATTTTACTAGCCTAAGGTTTCACTAAACTAAAGTTTCACTAACCTAAAGTTTCAAATATCAACACTAAATAATACACCACATTCACTGACCTAAAGTTTCAAATACTTAAAGTGTTAAATATCAACACTAAATAATACACCACATTCACTAACCTAAAATTTCAAATTTCAACACTAAATAATATAACATATTTACTAACCTAAAGTTTCAATCCTAAACACTAAATAATGTAACATATATACTAACCTATTCATGCAAGTGTAAATATAAAATAATATATCATATTTATAAAACATAATTAATTAAACAAACATATTATAAAAGAAACAAAAAAATTAAAATGAAAAGAGAGACTAACCTTCTTGAGAGAGAAAAATCTTGGAGAGAGAAAAATTTTAGAGAGAGAAAAATAGTTAGAAAGATGGAGAATATGAGAGGAGAGGAGAGAATGGTGTGGGGGAAGGGGTGGGGACGCAGGGTATATGTAGAAAAAAAATGCACATAATTCGCTACACTGTGTAGCGAATTATGTGCATGTGCGACACGTGTCACACATGCCCAGTGCAGCAGGTGACCGTTGCCACATAATTTGCTACACAGAGTAGCGAATTATGTGGTGGCTCGACACGTGGCTGACATGCGCAGAGGAGCAGGTGACCGTTGCCACATAATTCGCTACATTGTGTAGCGAATTATGTGAACCACTGCGGAGATGACACGTGTCATTAAAGTTTCTGACCATGCAGCCTTTTGACCACGTAATTCGCTACACTATGTAGCGAAATACGTGGTCCAGTGAGGAGATGACACGTGTCATTAAAGTGTCTGACCGGGCAGACCTTTTGACCACGTATTTCGCTACACTGTGTAGCGAATTACGTGGTCCAGTGAGGAGATGACACATCAGCAGACCTAATTAGCTACAGGTAGCAACGAATTATCATGCGTGGCAGTTTGGTAATTTTTACTGTTCGCGTGGCATTTTGGTAAATTAAATGATGAACAGTGGCAAAATGGTCAAAGTCCCCAACTTTCCTACCTAAGTCATTCTTTAGAAAAAAATAGTCTCAACTAATTCATCATTATTATTTGTTATTAGTATATTAGTATATCACCCATTAAATAATTTTAATTATTTGTGACCAATTTTATTAATAAATATATTTATTTCTAAGAAATTGTAATCGATTTTTTTTTTTGTAAACAAACGATTTTTTATCTTTATCAAATATGAAATATATTTACTATTTATTTAACATTTTTTAAGAGATATGAAAAAAAACTCTTATCTAATATATATAATTATAGAGATTAATATTTCTTATGTTATAGGAGATAATTTCCAAACATCTAAAAGTTTGTGACCCGTATTTTTTTTCTCTCTTTTCGAAAGTCCAGTGTTGCTTCTCTTCAGCGTCGACATTTGCAATTTGGAAGAAAGTTTTGTATTAACGCTGGAGCACAAAGAAAGAGGATGCTTAAGAATCAATATGATGTTTCTCCTATAGCATCTTTGCTCTCCTATCGGTCTCAACGTGAAATGCAACTACTGAGAAGCCTGATATTGCCAAAAAACTCTGCATTTCATCAACATAATGCTCCCACAATGTGCATTCAAGTTTGTGACCTCTTTTTTTCGCAGAGGTTTTTAAAAAAACATACACATATGAATCATACGTTTAAAATTTTTAAAACAAAATTTTAAAACATACGTTTTAAAATATACGTCTAGATATCAGTTTAAAACATACGTTTAGAGGTTTTTGAATAATCTATAGCCATAATTAATTAAACATTACTTTCAACTGATACAATGTTATCTGATATATTATGAATCTTTATTTTTTGAAAAAAATATTTGTTAATGCATAAAATTTTGTATTTTGTTTATTTTTTGAATCAAAATTAATCAAATATTATATAAATTCAGACACTAAAGTGGTATAAAAATAAATATTAGATTTTTTGTTTATTTTAAATAGCCAAAAAATCTGTATTATTAATAGCATTTAGAAAAGGAAAAAAAAGCAATTATGTAATGGAATAAGCATATTCATCATTTGTTAGGAAATCAACTTTTTGAAAAAAAGACCATATTTAACGCTCTTTAAAAAAAATTGGATCTAATTTTGTTGGTAACAGAACTTTAATGAGTGGTTTAAAAGTAAATCTTTTATTTTTTGTTTAATTTAAGCAGCTAAAAATTCAGTATTATTAATACCGTTTTTTTAAAAAAAAGTGATTACTTAATGAAATAAGCATATTCATCATTTGTTGGGAAACCAATTTTTTGAAAAAAATATCATATCCAACGCTGATTGTTTAATTTATTCCAATAAATCGATATTTGAATTGAAAAAAAAAATGTATTTGTTTTTGTTGGTAACAGAAGTTTAATGGTATAATTAATATTTTTAATTTTGTTATATAATTTTGTTATTTAATTTATTTATTACACAGAACCTTAAATATATACATGAGGTGTATAAAATCATTAGTTGAATTTAAATTCAAAACATAATGCTCCCACAATGTGCATTCAAGTTTGTGACCTCTTTTTTTTCGCAGAGGTTTTTAAAAAAATATACACATATGAATCATACGTTTAAAAATTTTAAAACAAATTTTTAAAACATATGTTTAAAACAAATTTTTAAAACATATGTTTTAAAACATACGTCTAGATATCAGTTTAAAACATACGTTTAGAGGTTTTTGAATAATCTATAGCCATAATTAATTAAACATTACTTTCAACTGTTACAATGTTATCTGATACATTATGAATCTTTATTTTTTGAAAAAAATATATTTGTTAATGCATAAAATTTTGTATTTTATTTATTTTTTGAATCAAAATTAATCAAATTTATATAAAAATTCAGACACAGAAGTGGTATAAAGATAAATATTAGATTTTTTGTTTATTTTAAATAGCCAAAAAATCAGTATTATTAATAGCATTTAGAAAAGAAAGAAAAAGAAATTATTTAATGGAATAAGCATATTCATCATTTGTTGGGAAACCAACTTTTTGAAAACAATACCATATTTAACGCTCTTTAAAAAAAATTGGATTTAATTTTGTTGGTAACAGAACTTTAATGAGTGGTATAAAAGTAAATCTTTTATTTTTTTTTAATTTAAGCAGCTAAAAATTCAGTATTATTAATACCATTTTGAAAAAAATAAGTGATTACTTAATGAAATAAGTATATTAATCATTTGTGGGGAAACCAATTTTTTGAAAAAAATATCATATCCAATGCTGATTGTTTAATTTATTCCAATAAATTGATATTTGAATTGAATAAAAAAATGTATTTGTTTTTGTTGGTAACAGAAGTTTAATGGTATAATTAATATTTTTAATTTGGTTATATAATTTGGTTATTTAATGTATTTATTATACAGAACATTAAATATATACATGAGGTATAAAATCATTAGTTGAATTTAAATTCAAAATATAATGCACCCACAATGTGCATTCAAGTTTGTGACCTATTTTTTTGCACAGAGGTTTTTAAAAAAACATACACATATGAATAATACGTTTAAAAATTTTAAAACAAATTTTTAAAACATACGTTTTAAAACATAAGTTTTAAAACATACGTTTAGATATCAGTTTAAAACATACGTTTAGAGGTTTTTGAATAATCTATAGCCATAATTAATTAAACATTAGTTTCAACTGTTACAATGTTATCTGATACATTATGGATCTTTATTTTTTGAAAAAAATATTTGTTAATGCATAAAATTTTGTATTTTGTTTATTTCTTTTTTGGTAAATATATTTTGTTTATTTTTTAATCAAAATTAATCAAATTTTATAAAAATACAAACACTAAAGTGGTACAAAAATTAATATTAGATCTTTTGTTTATTTTAAATAGCCAAAAAATCTGTATTATTAATAGCATTTAGAAAAGAAAAAAAAACAATTATTTAATGGAATAAGCATATTCATCATTTGTTGGGAAACCAACTTTTTGAAAAAAAGACCATATTTAACGCTTTTTAAAAAAAATTGGATTTAATTGTGTTGGTAACAGAACTTTAATTAGTGGTATAAAAGTAAATCTTTTATTTTTTTTAATTTAAGCAGCTAAAAAATCAGTATTATTAATACCATTTTGAAAAAAAAAGTGATTACTTAATGAAATAAGTATATTAATCATTTGTGGGGAAACCAATTTTTTGAAAAAAATATCATATCCAACACTGATTGTTTAATTTATTCCATTAAAATGATATTTGAATTGAAAAAAAAAATTTATTTGTTTTTGTTGGTAACAGAAGTTTAATGGTATAATTAATATTTTTAATTTGGTTATATAATTTTGTTATTTAGTTTATTTATTATACAGAACCTTAAATATATACATTAGGTGTGTAAAATCATTAGTTGAATTTAAATTCAAAACATAATGCTCCCACAATGTGCATTCAAGTTTGTGACCTCTCTTTTTTCGCAGAGGTTTTTTAAAAAATATACACATATGAATCATACGTTTAAAATTTTTAAAACATACGTTTAAAATAAATTTTTAAAACATACACCTAGATATCAGTTTAAAACATACATTTAGAGGTTTTTGAATAATCTATAGCCATAATTAATTAAACATTACTTCAACTGTTACAATGTTATCTAATACATTATGAATCTTTATTTAATCGAATAAGCATATTCATCATTTGTTGGGAAACCAACTTTTTGAAAAATACCATATTTAACGCTCTTTAAAAAAATTGGATTTAATTGTGTTGGTAACAGAACTTTAATGAATGGTATAAAAATAAATCTTTTATTTTTTGTTTAATTTAAGCAGCTAAAAATTCAGTATTATTAATATCATTTTGAAAAAAAAAAAGTGATTACTTAATGAAATAAGCATATTCATCATTTGTTGGGAAACCAATTTTTTGAAAAAAATACCATATCCAACAATGATTGTTTAATGTATTCCAATAAATCGATATTTGAATTGAAAAAAAAAATGTATTTTTTTTGTTGGTAACAGAAGTTTAATGTTATAATTAATATTTTTAATTTGGTTATATAATTTTGTTATTTAATTTTTTTATTATACAGAACCTTAAATATATACATGAGGTGTATAAAATCATTAGTTGAATTTAAATTTTCAAAACTTCAAAAAGGTAATCATATACGTTACTTATGATATTAATTATTATTTATATGATAAAGAGTATTCTGAAACGTGTGACAAAGATTTTATGTATAAACGCATGTTGGGGCCTGGTAGTCCCGCTAATCTCTTTGTTAGGATTCTAACATACCCTGATCTCGCTATCTTACTGTTAGATTGAAAAATAATTTTCATACTTGTAATTTAGTAATCTTTTCTTTTTGAAATAAAGCAATGAAAAAGTCATTATTTCATGTATATTAGTATCTAACCCATTAAATAATTTTAATTATTTGTGACCAATTTTATTAATAAATATATTAATTTCTAAAAAATGTAATC
>JAVKPL010009957.1:0-12500 GCA_032173675.1 Gastrolobium villosum
AACAATGGGCTTAAGCACCCCCAGCCCATTTATTCTATACTAAATACCCAGCCCACTTGAGTTACTCACTGACCCGCCCACCACCTTGGGCCTTTATCAGACCAGCCCAATATCCATGTGACGCTAGCTGTCCCCTTCTAGACTCTTCATGTGAACTCCTCTGAAGCCAGCTGTCAGCATCAGGAAGTCGCGAAGCCACTGAGGAGTTCTTGTCTCCCTTTTTGTTCTCTCAGCCCCAGCGTCTCTGTTCCCTCCTTCTTCTCTCCCCCTTCCATGGCTCATACTCCTCTCAACCACTACCGGTTGTATGGGATCCGTGGGGTCCTGTGGAGGGTTCGTATCAGTTCCCTCCCCCCTTGAAGACACGATCTTGCCCTCAAGATCGAAGCTTGGAAAGGCTTGGAGGAACTCCGAGTAGGAAACCCAAGTTGCATCTTCCAACGAAAACCCTTCCCACTGAACCAAAAGTTGCAAATTTTCTTCTTTTCCCTGTTGTATGGCACAAGATCTGAGCACGGCGACGGGCTTGGTGACCGGATGGTTGTCCCAACTCACGCGAGGCAGAGGAGCTGAATGGAACGATGGGTTCTGGCGATATTGTTTAAGGAGGGAGACATGGAAAATCGGATGGATCCGCGACTCTAATGGAAGATCTAACCGGTAAGCGACTGGACCAACTCGCTCTAAGATGGAAAAAGGACCATAATAACGACGTCGGAGCTTGGAGTACGTCTGGTTGCGCACGGATCTTTGACGGTAAGGCTGTAATTTTACTAAAACTTGTGTTCCCACCTCAAATTGAACGTCTCTTCTCTTCTTATCTGCCTGATTCTTCATCCTCTGTCTGGTTTGGTGTAGAGTATCCCTGAGTTTCCTTATTATTTCATCTCGCTGAGTCAACAAGGTGTCGACAGCCTCAACTGATGATGTGGTACCTTCGTACAGAGGAATGCTAGGAGGAGTTCTTCCATACACGATCTGGAACGGTGAAGCCCCAACTGACGAGTGGTATGCCGAGTTATAAGAAAATTCCGCCCACGACAGGTATTGTACCCATTGCTTCGGTGATTCCATGGTGTAACAACGCAAGTATTGTTCTAACCCTCTATTTGTGACCTCCGTCTGTCCATCCGTTTCCGGGTGATTAACGGTGCTGTAGCAGAGTTTGGTGCCACTCAAGCGTGCAAGCTCAGCCCAAAATTTACTCACAAAGATACTGTCTCTACCCAACACAATTGAACGGGGAATACCATGTAACTTGCAGATGTTCTCTACAAAGACTGATGCCACCTTTGTTGCTGTGAAATTTGATGGCAAGGCTATGAAATGTGCATACTTGGAAAGTCGATCAACCACTACCAAAATGGCCGTTTTACCTTCGGAATTCGGCAGCCCGATGATAAAATCCATGGATAAATCTTCCCATATAGCTAAGGGTACTGGTAAGGGCTGAAGCAATCCGGCTGGGGATAATGGTTGGTATTTTGTTACTTGGCAAATTGGACAAGTACTAACAAACTCTTGGACATCTCTTTTCAGGTTAGGCCAGTAATAAACTGGAATGATCCGCTGTAAGGTCTTCTTGACTCCTCCGTGGCCTCCAATCAATGACGAATGGAATTCATGTAAGATAACCGTGCGGAGTTCTGAATTCGAAGCTATGGTAATTCTCCCCTTAAAGAGTATCAGTCCTTCCCTTAAACTGTAGTTTTCATAGCCTTCCGTACCCTTTTCAATTCTGTCTTTTAGCTGAAGTAACTCGGCATTTGTTTTAACTTCGACTTTGATCTGCTCACTCAAGTTGTTGCTGACCATAGTGATGATCATAGCACAAGCTTCTCCTACTGCCATGGCTGATTCATCTTCTGACTTCCTGGACAGGGCATCAGCCACCCTATTCACAGCTCCAGGGTAGTATTCGATAGTATAGTCAAAGCCCAATAATTTCACTAAAAAACGCTGTTGTTCAGGGGTCTGTATCACCTGTCCCATCATGTCCCTCAGGCTTCTTTGGTCTGTTCTGATGACGAAAGGTCCCCCTAGGAGGTATTGTCTCCATTTAGAAACCCCTTCCGTGATAGCGAACATCTCCCTCACGTAGGTGGAAGCTTGCTGCATCTTAGGATTAAGCTTTTTACTGAAATAAGCTATTGGACGGTTGTCCTGACTTAGCACCGCTCCCACACCGATCCCTGAAGCATCGGTGGTCAACACAAATTTTTTTTTAAAGTCTGGTAGTGCTAAGATAGGTGGGCTGGACAAGGCCCTTTTTAGTTCCAACATAGCTTGTTCAGCCTTCTCATTCCAATGAAAGGCATCCTTGTGTAACAAGGCAGTTAATGGTGCTGCAATTTGGGAGAAACCGCGAACAAACTTGCGGTAATAGCCTGCTAAACCAAGGAACCCACGTAATTGTTTCAGGTTGGAGGGTTTGCCCCAATCCATAATTGCCTGAATTTTTCCTGCATTCGGTCTTACCCCCTTAGCATCCACGATGTGGCCTAAATAGTGCACTTCCTCCTGGTCGAATGCACATTTGGACCTTTTGGCATACAACTGGTGTTGCCGAAGACAGTCCATAACCAATCTTAAGTGCTCCACATGTTCCCACACTGACTTACTATATATTAATATGTCATCAAAGAACACTATAACAAATTTGCATAAATATGCCTTCAAAACTGAGTTCATAATACCTTGAAAGGTTGTCGGAGCGTTGGTGAGCCCAAAGGGCATCACTATGAACTCATAGTGTCCTTGGTGGGTCCTAAAAGCTGTCTTATAAACATCTTCAGGAGCCATTCGGATT
The DNA here is from genome assembly GCA_032173675.1 of Gastrolobium villosum. Classification (NCBI taxonomy): domain Eukaryota; kingdom Viridiplantae; phylum Streptophyta; class Magnoliopsida; order Fabales; family Fabaceae; genus Gastrolobium; species Gastrolobium villosum. Next base: position 2,810 of record JAVKPL010009957.1, read on the forward strand.
TGATGATACCCTGAACGTAGGTCCAGCTTGGAAAAAATCACTGCCCCTGCCAATTCATCTAACATCTCATCCACCGTTGGAATTGGGAACCGATTCGGTATGGTGACTTGGTTGAGTGCTCTGTAATCTACACAAAATCTCCAGGTCCCATCTTTTTTTTTACCAACAAGGCTGGCGAGGAGAAAGGACTTAAACTTGGCCTGATAACACCCGAATCAAGCATTTCTTTTACCATTTTTCTATTTCCGATTTTTGAAAATAAGGATACCTGTATGGTCTAACATTCACTGCCTTTGTTCCAGGTTCAAGGTGGATTCGGTGATCTTCTAGCCTTGAGGGGGGTAGCTGGCTTGGAGTTGCAAAGATTTCCTCATACTCCTGCAGTATGGGTTGCAACAGGGACGGGTAATTCCCTTCTATGTAAGGCTCCTTCGGCTGTTGGTGATCAATGGTCTGCAATTGGAAATAAGTAGCCACGACATCAGAGTTGCTTAACCGTCTGAGTTGATGCAACTCTATGGATTCCACCTGTACCCGTGGTTCTCCCTTCAACTCAATCATCTTCCCTTCTTTTTCAAACTTCAAAACTAATTATCGGTAATTAGTGGTTATATCCCCGAATTCAGACAACCATTGTACTCCCAACACTACCTCTGCTCCCTGTATAGGTAATACAAACAGATCCAACAGGAATTGGTGTCCTTGTAATTCCAGTCCCACTTGCTTACAAACTCCCTTACATCCCAGATTCGCCCCATTTCCCGCCAGCACCTGAAACGGCTCAATGGGTTTCACCTCTAGCCCCAGAAACTTGACTATCCTCTCTTGAACAAAGTTATGAGTGGAGCCCCCATCTACCAACACTTGGATAGGATTCTTATTGATCATCCCTTTCAATCGCAGAGTACTGGAAGAATATTGACCATCCATAGCATGTAAACTAATGCCAGGTATTTCTTCCTCACCCCCAATCTTCTCATTTGTGACTACTATCTCCTCTTCTTTCTCTTCTTCTTCAGTCTCTTGGCTAAGCATGAGGAACATTCGTCCCTTGCATACATGATTGCGGTTGAACTTCTCATCGCAATAATAACAAAGCCCCTTCTCTCTTTTTTCCATCATTTCAGCTGCTGACAATCGCTTGATTGGCACCATATCTTTCGGTGCTCCTGCTATGTGGCCCGTTCCTTTGTTAGGGGTTGGTAACAAACCGGGTTGCTACTTGGCCGTCTGGTTGGTTGTAAAATTTCGCTGATACCCAAACCGTGCAGGGATGCGATCGTTCAACTTATCCTCCACCACCTTAGCCAATTCAATGGCGTTTTGCAGTGAATCGGGAAGGTGCAGTCGGACTTCCTTCCGAATTTCAGGCTTTAACCCACTCTCAAAGTAACTTTGCAAGGTAACATCATCGATTCCTATGATTAAATTGGACAATTGCTCGAACTCCTTCTGATACTCCTCGACTGTGGCATTTTGTGTCAGTCTTCCCAGTTCCCCTCGAAGATCTCGGTATTTGGACGGTCCAAAACGTGAACGCAATGCTATCACAAAAGCATTCCACGTTGACAATCGCTGATTTCGTTCCATCCAATGGAACCAATTCTCAGCCACCCCATCCATCTGGAAGGACGTCAAGGTCAGCTTATCTTCATCATTCAAGTTGTGGAATCCATAAAATTGTTGGATCTTGTGGATCCATGGCTCAGGATTCCCACCTGCAAATCTAGGTACGGAGAACTTTACTGATTTATAGGCATTACTTCCCAGGAATGTGTTTAATCCTGATTCAGTACTACTTCCCCCCTTATACTCCGATTTTCCCTTTTGGTTCTGATCTAGGTTGGCCTCCATTAATGTCAATTTCTGGTTCATGCTCTGGAGTAAATCCCCAATTGCAGTGAACTGTTCTTCATGACGTGCAAGTTTGGTCATACATTCTTCCATCACATTTGTCTTTACTGTGGAACGAGTTCCTTCCGCCATTTATAAGGAAGTTAACTCTCAATGAAAGCACCAATTGATAGCAATCTATTATCTACTCAGTCAAGATCAAGGAAAAATATACGTAAATTGATATTACCAACGGCAATTCAAGGATGCCGGCAACTCCAGAAGTTTTTGTAAGGAAGTAGAAGAAGTTTGTTACAAGATATTTTCAGAATAATCCTCTACTAGGGTCCCACTCTCACTATATAGAAGAGACTCAATATGCAGAAAATAACAATGGGCTTAAGCACCCCCAGCCCATTTATTCTATACTAAATACCCAGCCCACTTGAGTTACTCACTGACCCGCCCACCACCTTGGGCCTTTATCAGACCAGCCCAATATCCATGTGACGCTAGCTGTCCCCTTCTAGACTCTTCATGTGAACTCCTCTGAAGCCAGCTGTCAGCATCAGGAAGTCGCGAAGCCACTGAGGAGTTCTTGTCTCCCTTTTTGTTCTCTCAGCCCCAACGTCTCTGTTCCCTCCTTCTTCTCTCCCCCTTCCATGGCTCATACTCCTCTCAACCACTACCGGTTGTATGGGATCCGTGGGGTCCTGTGGAGGGTTCGTATCAGAGCTCCTCCAAGAGATCTTTCCGACATGGAGCAAACATCAGTATGGACGAGGTCAAGAATATACCTGCGTCTTATGGGTTGATCCAGTTTCACGAAAGAAACCCGGTGCTGCTTTCCAGCTAGACAATGCGTGCAACTTTCCAACGCTTGGCCTTTCAACTCGGTCAGTAATCCTTTCTTGTGTAGGATCTGGAGCCCTTTCACGCTCATGTGGCCGAGGCGCTTGTGCCATAGCTCCAAGCTCGGTTCATCTCGGATAGAATTGGCTTCTCCGCCATTTATCTTTCCTTGCATCACGTACAAGGAGCCTTCCTTCTTACCTCGGGCCACGACCAATTTTCCCTTGGCCAACTTCCATCTAACATTGCCGAAGTAGTTCACTAACCCGACATCATCAAGTTTTCCTACCGAGATTAGGTTCAATCGCATGTCAGGAACATGCCTTACATCTTTCAACACAAGTCGGCATCCGACATCCGTGGTCAGAGTTACATCACCAACACCAACAATTTTGCTGGTCACTTGATTCCCCATCTTCACGACTCTAAAATCACCACCTCAGTAAGAGGAGAAAAAACCTTTGTGTGGAGTAACGTGGAAGGAGGCGCCAGAGTCAACAATCCAGGTGCAATCATCATAAGCAACATTCAAATAATTAACCTCACCAAGGAGGAATATCTCGGTATCAGGACTGGCAGCTACCGCAGTGGTGCTCTTGTCTTCCCTCTTCTTGGGAATAATCTGATTCGGCCTTACAGGGCCGTTCTTTTCATCATTCTGCAAGGTCCAGCAATCCGGCTTCTTATGACTTGTCTTTCCACAGTAAAAGCATTTCAACTCATATTTCGGCTTTGACCGACCTCTGGACTTTCCTCTTCTATCACGATCTCGACCTCGGCTCTTGCTTCTACACCGGGAGTCAGATTTCCCTTTGTTCTATGCAACGTTGGCCTCAGACGTGCTCGAACTACCTCATTTTTTTCTCCTGGATTCTTCGCCCAGGAGGCTATCTGTCACGACATCCATCTGCAACTTTCCATCTGGAGTCGAATTATTCAAAGTCACCACCAGAGTATCCCAGCTTTTTGGCAGCGAGCTAAACAGCAGCAATGCCTGCAGTTCTTCATCAATTTTCATATCAGCTTTTGACAGCTGATTCACAATACCTTTGTAGGTGTTGAGGTGTTCTATCATGCTCATGCCGTCCTTGTATTCTAGCTTCACACGTCGGCGGACCAGGTCTGCTTTGTTCCCAAGAGTCTTCTTCTGAATCAAGGACTCCAACTTCATCCACAACTCATATGCATTCGTGAACTCGGACACGTGCTCAAAGAGGCTCTTGTCAATATATTTTCTGATCGTAACTACCGCCTTACGACTCAGAATCTCCCACTCCTTGTCGGTTTTACCTGCCGATCTCTCATCAAGGATAATGGGCTCATGTAAATCTTTGCAGTAGAGATGATCTTCCATCATCAGTTTCCAATACGTGAAATTGTCTGCGGTAAAGCTTGAACATATCTTCATCATGGGTTATGCCACTGATCTCCATCTCGTCTCCCTCAGAACCCATCGAACTCGGGCTCTGATACCACTATTGGGAACTCGGTTCCCTCAAACTCGGCTAGGAAGCCTTTTGTGCGGAAGTCAATCAACTAGATCCGGAGCTCGGATCTCGGCAGTACCTCGGCCTGTATATCACCAGGTCGGACTGCACAGCGAAGAATCAAAACAAATATGAGAGAGAGAGAGAAGAAAAACACAATCAGATTTTAACGTGGGAAATCCTTCTCCAATGAAGAAGTAAAAACCCACGGGACCTAGTCCAGATCAAAAATCCACTATGAAAATAATGGTTACAAGAATCAAATACACCAATGTGGTGGTTAACTCAACCTCTCCAACAATGGTGATAATCAAACTACCCTAGAGATGTTTCTCTCAATCTCTCCCTAGAGATCTCTCAAATGCAAAGCATTAAGCTTTGCTCAAACAATCAAACAATTTCTCTCAAAATTTCTCTCAAACAAAATCCTCACATGTGACCTAGCTTCCACCCCAACTAATGAGTATTTATAGGAGGTGGAAATTAGGGTTAGGGGTATTTTAGGAAAAACCTCTCAAATGGGCTTAGCAATGAAGGAGGACCGAAAAATAAGTTCAACAAAATTCAATATATAAAGCATAAATTTATACTTTTTTTTTTAAATAATAATATCATTTAAGATCAATATGCACAAATAGAAATCAACACGCGGCCCATCTCGTAGGGTTTTCTCGTCCATTTAAATCTCATGCTCCCTGCTTATAAAATTGGGAAAACCCCCTCAAATAGGCTTAGCAATGAAGGAGAGCCCAACAATAAGTTCAACAAAATTCAATATATAAAGCATTAATTTACACTTTTTTTAAATAATAATATCATTTAAGATCAATATGCACAAATAGAACTCAAAACGCGACCCATCTCATAGGGTTTTCTCGTCCATGTAAATCTCATGCTCCCTGCTTATAAAATTGGGAAAAGTTCATCAATATCTTTGTGGTTTGCTTCAGATTCATCTCTGCCCATGTGGTTTTTTTTATCACATATGCCCCTGTGCTTTGTAAAAAATAAAAAACCACAGGGGCATATGTGATAAAAAAACATACCATTTTCCAATTTGTGATAAGAAAAATCACACGGGCATAAGTGATTTTGGAGAAAATCACAGGGGTATTGATGAACTTTTCCCTATAAAATTAATAAAAATTATATAGCCTAGACAAACTCACCATTCTAAATAAGTTGTAGTGTATTAAGATCAACATCTAGATCTAGTGATATTGGAATCAATCCTCAGTCCTCGGGGTGTAAATAAGTTATGTTAGGCTAGACTTTGATTTCAATAAGTCTGTCTTGTTAGCTTGTGTAGCTCAAAGCCTCAATCTACAAATTTGACTTGACATATATTTAAAAAATAAAAGTTTTGATCTAAGTCTATTAGACTGTTTAAGCCTATTAAAGATTCAATAATTAAAAAAATAGCTAAAATAATATTACTTTATTATTCAAAATTATTAAGGTAATAATCTTATTTATTTTATTTAAAACAAATAATATTATATAAGCCGACTTGTAGGCTTATAAGACCAACATATACAAAAAAACTTATGATCTGCTTTCTAAATAGGTTTTCTTAATAGCCCAGACTTATTCTATTTGATTATTTGTAATAGGCCAAGTCTAGCCTAATATAGGCTAGGCTGTAGGCCGGCCTAACCTATTTACACCCCTACTCACAATAAGTCATTCTCCCATAATTGATTCTAATATATAATTATAATATATAAAAATAACCTTCAATCAATATTTTCTATATATTTTAAAATTTACAAATCTAAAAATTTTAAATGTCAAATTAAATCTGAGATTCATGTTACATTGATCTTTAAATAAAATGAATAATATAAACAAATAAATAAGAAAGAAATTCAAAGCAGATTATCTAATTAAGCAATTTGTCACGACCAATTCTGAGAACAGAGACTAAACTAAACCTTACTACTAGTTAGCCTGATATTAAACCTTAACGATAAGAATCAACTGAAGCCCAGTCTTGATGATCGAAGTCAACTAAAGCCCAATGTTCAAAAGCAGTCCAAGCCCAAGTCCAAAGATTAGATCAGGTCTGATAGCTTTAATAATGCAGCAGATGTAATTAACCCACGTGGTCAAAATCATGACATAATAATAAGAGAGTCAATTAGTTAGTTTGTTAGTTCGTCGGTCAATTAGATGAATTAGTTTTATCTAGTGCTAATTGCTTATTTCTATTTTGTAAGAATGACAGTGTATATATTTGAGTGTAATCTCCAATTCTTGAGTTAAAGAGAATCAATCCGAAATATTCAATTACGAGCAGAATGCTCCCTTTCAAATTTTTTTCTTCTTAATATGGTATCAGAGCTCATTTAGCTCCGGTACCTGCTTCAGATTTTTCTTTAATTCTTAATAAGTAACTCCAATGGCGAATCAAGCACCATTGCCCAAGTTCCTCACTAATCCATCTCACACTCTCTTCTTGCATCTCAACGAAAGTCCCTCCCAAGTGTTGGTTTCTACACCATTGAATGATAGAAATTATCATTTGTGGGCTCGTGCAATATCTATGGTACTATTGATGAAGAATAAATTTGGTTTCATCAATGGAACCGTAGTAATTCTAGATTCTGATGCACATGAATATCAAGCTTGGGAGCATTTCAACACTATAGTGATTGAATGAATACAAAGATCAATCTCAGAGACGATAGCTCAATCGATCTTGTGGATTGAAAAAGCCTCAGATGTTTGGCGTGATCTGCGTGATAGGTTCTTTCAATATGATGTTGTATGTGTTTCTTATTTGTAGGAAGACATATAGAATACGCATCTAGATGGCAAAAGCATGACTGAGTACTTTACTCAATTGAAAACAATGTGGGATGAGTTGGAAAAAATTTCCAACTCCTTCCATTCCATGTGTCTGTGGAGCTACACTGCAAATGAGAAACTACCGAGATCAAGATCAAACTATACAATTTTCTTGAAAGGATTGAACAAGCAATTTTCCATAATTCGGTCTCGGATCATGCTCATGGAGCCACTGCCAAATATGGTCATGGCGTTCTCGCTTGTCACCCAACAAAAGCGCCAATTTTATTCTGAAGATCAACATGTTAATTGCTCAAATTCTCAAGTTTTTGCAGCAGTAGCAAGTCAGCTAATTACAAGCGAGGAAGTTTTGATGTTGAACGCAACTATAGAGATCATGGGGACCATATGGAATGGGTTCACCAAGCAAGACATGCACACACTGTCATAGAACAAATCATACAATTGAAACATGTTATCTCCTTTATGAATTCCCACTAGGCTACAAACATAATCCAGTTCAACATACTAATAATGTTGTTTTTCTTAACAATATGGTCTAGGGATCAAATCAAATAGAAAAGACTCCTTCTATAGACACAATTCATGATCAGTATCAACAAATCATAAACACGCTGCAGAAAAATCCTTTTGTTGATGCTACCAACACTGGTCCCTCAACACATGTTGCTAATGTTGTTCATTATTGCAACTCAGAATTTGACAAATCCCCAGGTATTGATAAAACAAAATAGATTTTCAACACAGGTGCAATAACCCATATCACCTTCGATTAATCTTAGCTTGCTTCCATAACTCTACCTAATGGTTCCTGATGGGACAAAAATTCATTTCCATCTGAAGTGTTTTTGCTGTGAAACGCCAGTCGTTTCGCTCCTATTAGTACATTTATATTATAAATATAGGGGTTTACATCTATCATGTCATATGACACCAACAACTTCCCTACACACACATCATTTTGTGGGGCTCCCACTTTTTAAAGCAAAAAAAAACTAATGCACGAAAACGAATCTCTATAACATTACACAATCACTTTTTCTGCAACATAACTCTTATAAAACCCATAAATATTAGAGTAAATGCAATAAGTATTATTGACTTATACTAGGGAACAACCTTAAATGATAAAAAACAAGAAAAGAAAGAGAAAAGAGTGACCAAGAGTGATGAGTTATCCTTTACCTTTACTTTTTTTTTTTTTTTTTGGTGAAAACCTTTACTTTTTCTAATTCCACTAATGTCTGCTGCTTTTTACTTTCTGGCAAGGACCACCAAAAAGCACCTGCGAAAGGACATCCAACGCGCAACAATGGTTAAAGCGTATGTTTTAGGATCATTGATTTCCTTGTGATAAACCTGCTTCAGTCTTTTGTGATAATCACTCAACCATTTACTTGGCTCACAATCTGGCTTTTCACAAACGCTCAGAGCACATTAAAATAGACTACCATGTCTTCATGAACGTATTCACTCTGATCTTCTTCTGGTACCTTCCTCGGCTGAGTTAACTAACGTTTTTACTAAACCATTGTCCATTGTATTGTTTCAATCAACTACTTCCAAGTTGCGTCTCATTAGTGCGCATGGCTCAACTTAGGGCGGGTATTAAGCCTTAATGATAAGAATCAACTAAGCCGAATCTTAATGATCAAAGTCGGTTGAAGCCCAATGTTCAAAAGCAATCCAAGCCTAAGTCCAAATCACAGTTATCTAAAGCAGCGAAAAATAACTCCAAGACTGTTTATTGAATCTTGCACAACGCGATATTATCACGAGCAACATCAACGACTTCCTGCTATACGAGGATATTATTATTATTATTATTATTATTATTATTATTATTATTAAGAATAATTTCAAGTCTCGTTCAATACATTTCTTTCTTACTTGAGTTTTGGACCTGCATACATTAAACACTTCTTATTACATTATGAGGTATGACACTATCACTTGTACCCTATTGCAACCACGACTATATTTCCATCACTTTTCCTTCCAATATCATGGAACCAAGGTCATGGAATCCATGAAAATTGTAGAAAAGCCAAAATTGAACCAAATCTCGTGACAAGAATGTTGTAGTAAATTTGACCACCTTTTAGGGGGCTTTTTGACCATTGTAGCCCTTATATAATAATTAATTATCAAATTGACCTTGATTATAAACTATTTCAAAAATTTAACCTCACCTGAAAACATAACACCAATCTGCCCCTGTTTGACCAAGCCTACTCGGGTACCCCCTTCCCTACCCGGGTAGATTTTGAAAAAATTTATCTACCCGGGTAGGGAAGGGGGTACCCGGGTATATTTCTTGAATCTGAAAAATGTTTGAATTATTTACCCGGGTAAGGAGGCGGGTACCCGGGTAAATAACCTTCTAAACCATTTGCTGACTATGATACGCTCGTATCATACCCCTTTATTGCTGGTGTCCTATCATTATGACCAAATGATAAAGTATGTGATATCGTATCTATTGATAGCTGAAAGACCGTTGTTTGTGGATGGAAAACCATGCATAAATCATGTACCATCTGCATTAGAAGTGAGCATGCTTGTTCTGCATTCATGATTAGCCATTAAAGGTTCTTTTTCTTTAGGAATCTCAGGTTTAGAACAACACCTTATACAGATGCAGAGATTAAGGTAATTTCTTTTTTTATTATTTCTCTTTGCATATTACTGAATGTTTGCATATTACT
>JAVKPL010009957.1:17500-40038 GCA_032173675.1 Gastrolobium villosum
CTTGTAGCCATGGATGTTGAAGAGGCAGAGAATGAAGTTTCAGTTTCTTCTGTTATTCTCAATTTCACAGATTCTCGGCAGAATGAAGTTTTTTCTCCAGAAGATCTTGCTTGGGTTGATTCCTGCCTAGTTAAAGATTCTGATATTTCAGATAGTGATTGGATCCCTCTGAAAAATGCTTTATTAGAAATTGTCAGTTCTCAATCTCAAACTTTCAGCACTGATGGAGGAGAAGACTTTGAAATTCTGCCCTACAGTGAAGAGCAAAAGATTGAAAGTACTAGTTTAGAACTTAATCAGGAATCTTCAACTTATGATGTGGAGCACTCATCCCAGCCTTCTTCAACTTACAATGTTGACCTATTAAGTATAGGAATAGAAGCAAGCACTGATGAGTCAGACAATGAAAAGACTGGGACATTACCATCTTCAACTTTTCAGGGAAATCCTTTTCTGCCAACTTATAATGAAGAGCTGAAGGAGAACAAAACCATCGATTTAGGATTTAATCTGGATTCTTCAACTTACGAGATGGAGCATGCATCTGAGAATATCTTCAAAATCTGGGATTTGGACATTCCATCTGAGGAAGGTGAACTAGTTAAACAGTTGGACAGAGCCCTAACAGAGAATTCCCTTCAATCATCTTTTGATGATTCAGTGAAGTGGAAGAACTTGAAGGAAGGCTCACTGGATGCTCTTATTGCTGGCATTGCTGACTTGTCTATAAATAAAAAAGTTTAGTGTTCATTGATTTATTTTCGTTAAGATTCTTCTGTCCAATTATATTAACTATACTTTTTTTTTCAGTAAGTATATATTTATTATACTTTTAAGTACTAATATTAGAAGTTCAAAGTCTCTCTTGCCTGTCAGGTTGAATTTATTTTTTGCTTAGAACAATGATGAGGTGGAACAATGAAGCCTTGAATTATCTTTGCAACATAGGATACCCTTGTGTTACCCGAAACCTTCTGTGATCAAGATAGTTAGAAATATGGTTGGTGAAAAGAACTGTGGACGAAACAGGACATAATATGATAATACTGGGAATTTTCAGTTTAGAAAATCAGAATCCCTTTTCCATGCCCTGGAGCATTTGTTGTCATTCTACACATAAATTAGACTTTAGCTTGGTCATTTCAGTTAGAGTCAAATTTGAACTACTCATCAGAATAGCCCACTGTAACCTTCAAACCACATTTGTTCTAGAGCAAGTCTAATTTTGCTCATGTAAATAGTGATCAAACATGCCATAATGTGATTGGCCTCATCTACCCTTTCTTCTAAAAACGTCAAAAAATCATCCGAATTTCTATTGCATAGACGTGCTCCCCTTGTAAACTATTGCTCCAATTCTCAGTATTGGTTATTGTCAAATCAATACTGGAAGATGAAGTTCAACTTGGCCTAATTTTTTCGCCCTTAAATATTATTTATCATGGTTGCTGATATTAGTGCTTACTTTCACAACCTTGTTCTCAAGAGTATGAAGTCTAGACTGAGTGACGGGTATCTTGCTCTTTTCAGAATAGTTATCGAACTCTAATGGTAACCAAGAGCATCAACTTATGATACATTGTTTCCGAAATGTGCTATTCCAAATCGGCCTATAACCCGCCTTCTGGAGTATGTTTTATATGTTGGCATGAGTAAATTGTGATGACATCACAATGTACGGACTTAGCGCAGGAAATGGGCTCCACCGACACATTATCTGTTATAAGTTACGGTAAAATGTGTGTCATTTTAAAGGATGTAAGGTTGTGTTATTTTAAAAGAGAGAAAAAGATAGTTAAAGGAGGAGAGAGTTGACAAAAAAAAGTGTGGGTCCCACTTCTTTGTGAGAATGAAATGATATAAGTTGTGTCATTTAAAAGAATAAATACTTTTCCCTATAAGTTATGCCGGACACCCTAGAGTAAGGCCTTATATGCTCGACAATAGCAACTTCAACCTATCTACAAATACATGGGTTTCACCCTTAATTATACGGCAAAAGCACTCTTATAACATTTTTGGGTAAAAGAATTGTTCGGTTAAAATTAATTAGATAAGTTTTTTCAAACTAATATAGTCAAACACGTCACTGGTACTTATGGGACTGATGTCATGTTAGCGCTACATACTGTTACCGTAAAATTTTAGAAGGCCATAACTTTTACTCGGATATCCAAATCAAATGATTATTTTTTTGATTTCATATAACTTTTTGAAATCTAGACAATGAAACCTCATTTAACATATTTTATTTCCCACAAATATAGTTCTAATTTGTAACAATGGCACAATAATCACAAGAGCGTTTAAATCAGAAACTCCCGAGATCTTTCTAAACTAACACCATGAGTTGTAGCACATGTCATCGATTGACACATTTTATCTATGTGAATGATGTTATTTAATTTTTTTGCTTATTTTTCAACTATCCAACAATAACAAATAATGACAGTGTTTTCCTCTCCATCAACCCGCACAGGCAGCAACGGATAACAACATTTCTTCTTACGGAAAGCCCCAAAGTACTGATCTTGTTTGTGGAAAAATAGTTAACTCAAAGGCTAGGAAAACTAGGCCAAGAAATTGATGGCACATAGTGTTGCTTCGGAAAGAAGTAGCTTGTGGGTTTAAACTCGGAAATAACAAATTCAGACTATGTTTGTGGCATATAAAATATGCCAAATGAGGTGTCATTACGTAGATCTCGAAAAGTTATGTGAAATAAAAAACACCTGATTTAGATACCAGAATCAATAGTTATGGCCTTCTGAAGTTTTACAGTAACATGACTATCTACGTGGCGCTGACATGGCATCAGTCTCGTCGGTACTAGTGACAAGACTAGTCCTGTCAGTACTAGTTATGTGTTTGACTGGATTAGTTTGGAAAAACTTATCCAATCAACTTTAACCGGACAATTCTTTTGCCAAAGGTCTTATAAAGGTGCTTTAGCCTTAATTATACACATTCCTTTAAACATATTCCTTGTAAGTGGATACCACCCCTTGCTAGAATCATGATGGTTACTTTCACTTAACTATCCATTGGCAACAGAGAGGAATAGTCCGAACAACCTATAACTGTGAGCTATGTTGCACCGACACCGACACAAGAGACAAAATACGACATGACACAACCTTTCGACACATTAATTTTAAAATTTCGACACGTTAGAATATATTTTGATATTAAATAATATTTTTAATATATATAATATAATTTATATTTAATATATATAGCAACGTATACTAAGTCATAAAACTAATCAAATATTGAGATTCCATAATATAAATATAAAGAAAAAATATTTTTTCATCCCTTGTTAGTTTCTCTTGTCAAATTTCATAACAAAAAATATTTGATTTATAAATTAATTTTCATGTTTAGTTAAAAAGATAAAATAAAATAAAATTTGGATCTTAAAAAAAATTAGGAAAACGTTGACTGTGTGTCAGAGTGTTGACCAAATGTCAGACGAGTGTCAGAATGTGTCGGTGTACGACACGTACTTTTCACCCAAAAAAAACATGTCAATGCTTCCTTATTCTTGAGTACGTAGAAGCTTAACCAGATGTTGCATCCCATTCTACATAACGAAGGGACATCCTATGTAGAGGGGGATTAAGGGGGTGCTAGGGTGGGGCGGCGCCCCCCTAAAATTTCTAGAAAAAATTTATGTGAGGGGTAAGTGTCCCTCCTCCCACTAAAGAACAACGAAGAAAAAAGATCAAACAAGGGCGCTGCCAATAGATGTCAAAAACCCCTACTTTTCAAAACTCCACCTTATTTCTGAAAGTGAAGGTACACACACACCCCCATTAAAGGAACCCCCTCATTAAATACACAATTATTGTTTCTGTGCTCGGTACGGCTCAAGCGTGGTGTTTTTTGTAAGAACCCGCACCGTTAAATTTGGAACTTAAATAATTTAATTATGAATTTTAAGAAATAATTCCATAATTGACTTTGGATAAAGATAGAAAGATTAGAATAATTATTGAGAAGGCCAAATAAAGCGTAAATCGCCTTTCTGATGAAAAGTGCGGATACCGGTTCTGCTTCATGGTATAAATGCGTACCATTGAAGTGTTCCAAAAAATTATATTTAAAATTAAAATACTTAGAAAAATATTTAGGTCAAGGATATCAATTTTGGAGTAAAGATAATGAGTGGTGATGTCCGAACTAATACCGGCTATGTGTGAAACGCGTACCAGTAAAGTATCTCGAGAAATTAATGTTAAAATATGATAATTCCTAGAATAATGTCTAGGTTTAGAATATAAAATTTTAGAGTTTAACGAAGAGCGGAACTAATTAAACTAATACTGTTAGTTTAAGTGAGTGCTCTTATAAATAGTTAAGTGACACACAACTCTAGGGATTTTATGAAACCCTTATTGTTGCAATCTCACCTCCTCTCATGGCAGAAAATTCCTTTCCTCTCTAAGGTTTTTTCATTCTTTCAAGAACAAAACATGAACATCCATCAATAGTTAACCTTTCATCACTATACCATAGATACAACCTAGAATCTTGAGTTTTAGAGAGAAAAACATCATCTTGAGTGATTTTCGTTTCTGCCATATGGAGTAAAAGTGAGATCTTTCCATTGTTGAAGGCATGGATCATCTTCTTCATCTTGTGTGGAGCTTCAAAGGTGAAAAAGCTCAATCTTTCCTATGTTCTTCATGATAGAAAGTATGATTTAAGTTAGAAGTTGAGTCTTGAAGTTGTTTTTGTGTTTAAAACGTGTTGACATGTTAATTAAACGATTAAACAAGTTCGGGGGATCATTAAGGGTCAATTACACCTTAAAAACTCAGTTTTCTGCGTTCTGTCGAAGAAGTATTCGAATACTTCTCGAGCAGTGTTCGAATACTTTTTTGGAAAGATGCAGTAATCGAATACTTCGCGAGACAACAACGACATAATTTAGTAAATTCACGATATCTCGAGCTAAAGAGCTCCAAATTGAGTGAGGTTTGGACCTATGTGAAGCTAACACATAGGGCTACAACTTTGTAAATTTTAAAATCCATTGGATATGTGTATTGATCGAGATTAATGTTTGAAGTCACGACCCTATTGCTGAAAATTCAGTTTGTTGTAGGAACTTTACGAAAATCATAATCGGAGTTATACAACTCCGATTGAGACATCAAATATGTCTTTAGAAAGCTTGAGATGTCTAGTTTAACATATTAAAATCTTAGAATATTTGATAAAGATTTGTAACTGCAGTTTTAAAAATGGTATAGACAGTTTGTGCTTGGGGGCTTTGAGAGAAGCATGCAGTACGTTAAACGAAAAAAAGAGCATGTTCAATTTGACATGAAATTGTAAGATATGATTATGATGATGAATTTTCCATTAAACCAGATTATGACTCGCTGGATTGTTTGGTTGTTGGTGACTACGTGATACTGAGTTGATATTAGAGGACTTTACCGATATAGGTAAGCTTTTGGTCCTCGGTTTTATCCATTGCTTGTTCTACCAAAACCCATGGGGGATTGGTTTATGTGCATGGCATGTTTTCTGGAAATTATATCTATTTATGTTACGAGTATTAGATCTGCTATTGAGTTGAATTATGAAATCATATCTGTTATGTTATGAGTATTGGATATGCTTTTGAGCTGGATTATGATATTGTACATTTTCTATATGTTACGTATGTGGGGTGTTCCACCTAGACGGTAATCCCTGAGTATGTGGAGACATACAAGATGGTAGCTCCGTGGGTGAGGTACAAGAGTACATTGGTTTGTAGATGTACGTCTCTACATTTTATTCTCTAGCCAGTAAGATGCATACACACATGACATAGACATATGCACCATTGCACATTCATTTGATATAGTGCATGGCACGCTCATTTTATATACTGCATTGTTATTTCTATAAATGGCCCGGTATAGCCATTCCCTTTATCTTGTTATTAATCTGCTTCTTTACATGCTGCCTGCATTGTTTTAGAACTTATATTTTACCTGTAAGTGAGCTTGGGGTGGAGGATTCCTTGAGGACCTCTTGTCTTACTGAGATTTCTGTTAGAAATTTTGCCCCACGTTTGGGGCACATTTTTCAGGAGATGACGTTCGTGAGATGGACACTGATAGAGGCAAGAGGCCAGCATATAGAGTTCATTATTGCTATGAGTCATGCATATTATGATTATGTATTTTGCCATGATGAGACTTTATTATGACTAGAGTTGATGAATTATAATGTTATTTGATGTGAGCATAGGGGTTCTTTATTCCATTATTAAATAATCTGTTATTTGTTGACTTGAGTATCTGTATTGTAGCACCATGTGTTATAGATGCTTTTGAATTCTTATTTATGAGTACGAGGTATTTCAGGTTTTATTTTAGTGTTGCAATTACATAAGGATTGTTATTAAAAGGAAAAGTTAATCCACCATGAGGATTAACACGAAGAATTTAAATTAAAAAAATATGTTGCTTCCGCGATTAATTATTGCAAGCTGCACTTTTAAATATCATTTGAATGTTAATACACCGGTTGCAGACGGGGTGTTACATTTTCCATAGAGGTGAAGAAGCCATTGGAACATACTTGACTTACCCTTCACAATCGGTGGCATCCTGAAACAACCCTTAGCCGCAGAGGTTACTGTGAGGGAAATTTTTAGAGTTGAGATGATGACTTTAGTGAAGGTGTTATTAAGCAAAATTACATTGCCGATGACATCGAGCACTCTGATCCCTCAGTTGTGAGTTCTTAATTATTATTGTGTTTAGATGTTTACAGTGATTTTTATCCAGCTACACATATATGATGCATTTCTCTTGTGTGTTGTGACATCAAATCGTGGAGAAGAATTTTGGTGCTCCGAGCACCATTGACTCAATGATTTGGACCAATAACAATGATTGAGGAGAGAAGAGAGAGCAAAATTTTTATTTTTATCCAAGTGTTAGCCTCTTAATGGAAGGAGCACATAGGCCCTTATTACTAATTTTTCTTTTCCAAATTGTGACTTGTCCGTGCAATGTGAATAGTAAGTAGAAAATCCATAAGAATAAAATTTGAAGAAAAAAGAATCTTAATGGTGGGCGTCAAATGATATGTATTAGAGGCTCCTAAAGTACCACGATTTACTTCGGCATACCTTCTTCTGTACACTGACCTAATGGCAGGATCGCCAATTTACTTTTGCAATAAAGTGATAACCCAATTTACTTCGGCATGTACAATTGATTTTTCGCCCCCGGGAAAAAAAACCTAGCTCCGCCATTGATTCTATGGCGATATGTACTTAGTGACTTATAATTTTTCACTTTTTTTTTCAACTATAAGTAGGTTCACTCCCCTCTCAATTCAGTAATGCAGTGAGATTTGTTTGACAATAGATAAGGACTCTTAAAGTACAAGAATTACAAATTGAAGCTCAAATGGTAGTGATTATCTCTCAAGAATAAAGGTAAAGTGAATGTGTAATTAATGTGATGAACAAAAGATGGTAGAATGAGTATATGCAATAAATTCGGTTGATGGAAGCTTAAAACTCAATGGAACAGTGATAAAAATCTGGTTGGGATGAAATAAGTGAGTATATATGAGGATCCCCATAAAATTAGTCATTTCTAGTCGTTACAAGCCTTATTGTGACACCCTCCCCTGTATGCATCCAAGGGAGATGTCTGCTAAATTGATTAGATTCGCAACAGAATATATTCAATTCTAAAATTTCATTTTTTTTTATCATAATTAACATTTTTACTTGAAATCGGGTTTCTTAGTGTAAACAACAAAGATTTCAAAAACACTTTGCTTGCTGAAATTTTATTTTTCCATAAAACTTGTCTGTTTTGCAAAAATCATATAAAATCGAATTCACCAGCTTTCGAAAAATTTATTTGACACAAGGAAAGTAGTCATCTGGGGATTTACGTACATATAAAATTCGTAACATTTGGAGATCTGTAGCCCCGAAAACAGAACTCGCAAACATGCCAAAATATAGTAAAAATCCGAATTACACATGTTGTTTCCATTTCCAAAAACTTAATGTCATATAGTACCAAGGCTGTGTAAATTCATTACAACAAAATATAACTTAATGCAACAAAAAACATAACATGGCTGCATCATGCTCCAATTTCAACACTACAATCAGCCCAAAAATCAGCAGACGCATAGCAGTAAAATCAAATAGAATATGCCACCTAATTATGCCATCAAATGCTTCTTCGTCCTCCTGCAATTTTATAAAAATTGAGCCCCAAAGGGGTGAGAAAAATCCCAGTAGCGTGGAAGAAAAAAACCAATGATGCAACAATGCTAATTTAGATACAAAAATTCCAAAATGCTACATCATTAAATAATTTCTGAACGGAGACTAATATGCAACAGAATGCGTATATAACGCCAGAATATTGTATGTTCATAGTACTACAGTGCACATACTACTAACTGAACTCAATGGAGATTCCATTTAGCCCTATAGAGGGGAATTCCAATTGAGGCCTATGCGAACTGAGCCACGGTTCCTTCTCCCTGGTACCTGAGGGATGCCTATATGATGCATGCTCAAACATATGCTTCCTTTCATCCAATAATTCAGTTTGCTAAATTGTATGAGTGATATGTTTTTCTTCGCACACATATGACAAAAATGCAATTTATGATGTTCATGAGCACAACCAGAATTCAGAATCAGAAAATCATAGTCTCATGACTATGACACCAAAATTCAAAAACATCATATTTCCATAACCGAATTATAACAAGTCATTTTCAAAGCAGAATTTCAAACTTTCCAACAGAATTCATATGACACATATGAGCAACAACTTCAAAAATCCATAAACTAAATTAACAGTCACAAAAGGTTGAACCACCTACACTTACCTTGATACTTTAGAGTTCCTACCAAAATATCACCAATTCAGTCCCCTTTGATTAGAGGCTTGCGCACCTAATGCACCAAAAACCAAATCAGAATTCTACACTATTCTTCCCACAAAACACACGTAATTTCCATGCTTCCTAACCTTTGGATATAATCGGATTTCATGTTTCCAATGCTAATTATTTTTCTGCCTTTAATTTTATTCTACCAATTGCTAGCAAATGACAAAATCCCCAAGGTTTCCTACACATGCAGTTTCGGTTTTATGAGTATTACCTAGGGGGTTTCATTTTTTTCTTTAACATAACATTCCTACATAGCTTATGCATGAGTGAATTGGCTTTTAACATGTTGTCTTCTTCGATTTTCACACATGCAAGGCTGTATATTTTTTTCTACTCCAAGGAACGGTCCAAAGGCTGTTGAGGAGCTCTATTCCAAGCTCCCAAAAATATCAGTTTCGGCTTGCATGTACCAATTTCATGGCTGTTTGAATGGACAGAAGCAAGGGAAGAGGAATGACAAAATTTCTTCCTTTTAGACTACATGCAGCGGCCGAACAGAGGGAAAACAGAAGATGCAAGCATAGTTCTCCTTAGTGTTCTTTTAGTTGCGGCTGTGGAGGATGGAGGAGGAGAGGAATGAAAAATCAAGTATTTTGTGTTCTTCTTAGTGAGCTTACGGTTTGTGAGGAGAGGTAAGTAGCTGAGTTTAGTTCTGAATGGAGAGAAATGGATCAGCCTTGTTGCTCTTAGAAATGCGCATAGGAATGGAGGCTAATGAGAGATAATGGTTTGCCTCTTGTCCAATGAGAAAACATGCATGCTGATTCCTTAGGATTAGTCAAAGGATAAGAGTTAGTCATGGATCAAGTGTGGGAAGGTTTTTGGGCTGATTTAAGCCTTTATGTAATGCTCTTGGGCCGTAGCCCATAGAAGATAAGGGTCCAAATTCATTTCCTAATGAACATCATTTCAAGTAATTTACTAAGTAGTAACTAGGGTTTTTTGTATGTTGTAGTTAAAATTAATCTTATCCTACACCAAGATGTAATTCGATTTTATGACATGCATCCCCATTCCTAATGGCAATTTAAATAAACATCGTAATTTATGTGGGATGTTACACTCTCGCCACAAAAATAGAATTTTGTCCGCAAAATTTGACTTACGTACTTAATTAAAGAGTTCCGGGTACCGATTCCGAATGTCATCTTCGCGCTACCAAGTGGCTTCATACGCAGATATATTGTTCCATAACACTTTCACCAACGGTATCTCCTTGGAACGAAGTCGCTTGACTGACCTCTCGAGGATTTGGAATGGTTGAACAGGGTACATCAGGTTTTTCTCTAACTCCATTTCTTCTAGTTGTAGTACATGAGATGGATCAGAAATATATCTTCTCAACTGAGACACATGGAAGACGTTATGGATCCCCGACAAATTAGGCGGTAACGCCAATCGTAAGCTGATTCTCCAATCCTGTCCAAGATAAGGTATGGCCCCTAGTACCGCGGACTCAACTTCTTCGTTCCCATTCTCCTGCCAAGTCCAGATGTAGAAACATGTGGTCTCCCACTTCAAAAGATAGCAGCTTATGACGATTATCATAGTAACTTTTCTGCCTCGCCTGGGCCCTTTGCATATTTTCCTTGATCCTCTGCACTTTCTCAGAAGTTTCTTGAATCATGTTGGGCCCCAAAATACTTCACTCCCTAACTTCTACCCAACATAACAGAGATCTGCATTTCCTCCCGTACAAAGCCTCATATGGTGCCATTCTGATGCTGGAATGAAAACTGTTATTGTAGGAAAACTCTACCAAAGGAAGGTACTTGTCCCAACTGCCTCGTTGTTCAAAAATGTAGGCTAGCAACGTATCCTCCAGAACCTGAATAGTGCGCTCAGTCTGACCATCAGTTTACGGATGATAAGAAGTACTTAATCTCAGATGGGTTCCGAAAACCCGTTGAAAAGACTCCCAAAACTTGGAGGTGAACTTGGGATCACAGTCACTGACTATACTGGTGGGGACTCCATGCAACTTCACAATCTCTCGAAGATAAATCTGGGCAAGATTTTCTGTATTATACGTTGTTTGGACACTCAAGAAATGTGCTGATTTTGTAAGCCGATCAACAATTACCCATATGGCATCAAATCCTTCTCGCGTCCGTGGAAGTCCAACTACAAAGTCCATGGCAATACCATCCCATTTCCATTCGGGAATTTCCAGAGGTTGAAGAAGTCCCGAAGGTTTCTGATGTTCATACTTCTCTTTATGACATTTTAGGCATCGAGCTACATACTCTGCAATATCACGTTTCATACCCGGCCACCAAAATGAAGTTTATAAATCATGATACATTTTAGTGGATCCAGGATGAAAGATATAATTACCCTTATGGCCCTCCTACAAAACTTCTTGTTTAAGTTCATCATTCGGCACTACTAACCGACCTTGAAATCTCAGCATTTTATTTTCATCCCAAACGATATCTTGGTGACTAGCCAATTTATGAACTAGTCCCTCATCTCTTTGAGCCCTCTTTATTCTACGGAGTAACTCATTCTCCACTTTGATTCTGGCCAGCCTTATTCCACGCCTTTTTCTGATAACAGACAAGTTCAGATCCCGAAAAGCTTCAAGTAGTTTTAATTCTTCTATCATCAAGGTTGCAGTATGGATAGTCTTATGACTAAAAGCATCAGCCACTACATTTTCCTTGCCTGGATGACACTTGAGTTCAAATTCATAATTTTTCAAGAATTCCATCCACCTTCGTTGCCTCATGTTTAGTTCCTTCTGATCAAATAGATACTTCAGGCTCTTGTGATCGCTAAAAACATCAAATTGCGCACCATACAGATAGTGTCTCCAGATTTTTAGTGCGAACACTATAGCTGCCAACTCCGGATCACGAGTAGGGTAATTTTCCTCATGGGGCTTCAATTGTCGTGAGGCATAAGCTACGACCATATGATCTTGCATCAACACACAACCAAGTCCCTTTAGAGACGCATCACAATACACTTCAAACTTTCTGGTAGGGTCTGGAATAGTAAGCACAGGAGCACTGGTCAATCTACCTTTTAGTTCCACGAAACACTCTTCACAGGCGTCAGTCCACTCAAAAGGCATTCCCTTCCGAGTGAGGCGGGTGAGAGGCTGTACTAGTTGCGAGAAATTCTGGATGAATCTACGATAATAGCCTGCAAGTCCCAAGAAACTCTGCACTTCAGTGACGGTCTTAGGTCACTCCCAATTCATTACTGCTTCCACTTTCCTAGGATCCACAGCAATTCCTTCTGCTGAGATGATGTGGCCCAAGAACTAGACTTCAGTTAACCAGAAATCACACTTCGACCACTTGGCATACAGTTGTTTCTCCTTAAGGATTTGTAAAACTATTCTCAGATGTTTAGCATGCAATTCTTCATTGATGGAATAAATCAGAATGTCATCAATAAATACAATGACAAACTGATCTAAGACTAGGTGGATGATCCGGTTCATATAATCCATGAATATTACCGGAGCATTAGTAAGTCCGAACGGAATCACCTGATATTCATAATATAACGAGTCCTAAAAGATGTTTTCGGAATGTCCTCCGGTTTAACCAAGATTTGATGATACCCCGATTGCAAGTCTATTTTTGAAAACACCCTGGCACCTCTCAACAGGCCCATCAAATCATCAATTCTAGGAAGCAGATATTTATTCTTTACTGTCACCTTATTCAATTTACGATAATCCACACATAAACGTAGGCTGCCATCCTTCTTCCTGATAAGAATAGCTGGAGCACCCCATGGAGAAGTACTGGGTATGATGAATTATTTTGACAAAAGCTCTTATATTTGCTTCTTAAGTTCCTGAAGTTCCAATGGTGCCATACGGTAAGGAGCAATGGAAATAGTTCCAACTTCAGGAAGAAGTTCAATGGGAAATTCTATCTCCCAATGAGGAGGTAAGTGAGGAATCTCATTAGCAAACACCTCCTCTAATTCATTAACAACAGGAATATTTTGAGGTTGAGTATCATCTGTATTCTCAGACTCCATTAACAACAAATACCCTCAGCTCCCCGAATGAGTTCTTTTCTAACTTGCAATAAAGAAATAGTAGCAAAAGACTGAAAACTACCATCTTTAGAAGGAACGATGACCTTCCCTGCTTGACAATCCAACGTTATTCCATTTTCTGCTAGCCAATCCATACCGATAATTACCTCAAGACTGAATACCAGTAGAATCACTAAATTCACTGTATAAGTCCTTCCTTCAAATTGCAGAATACAACCCTTGCAGATTTCTGATGCAGTACAAGATCCCCCGGTAGGAGTACTGATTTGTAACTCATAAGGTAACAGAGTCGGGGTGAGACCTAGTCTCATTGTAGTGTGCCCCGCAACAAAAGAGCCTGATGCTCTAGAATCAAAGATAACAGAAAGAGGATACCCATTCAAAATCACATTACCTCGGATCAGATTCGGATACTTTTGAGCTTCATTGGCATCAAGGGTGAACACCCGAGCTTGAGTAGGAGGCTGATTAGCATTCTATGGGAATCTGAAATGAAACGCCCCGGTTGTCCACACCTGTAACATAAATTATTCCCGCGTCGGCATACACCAATATGATTCTTTCCACAAGTAGCACAAGCAGTGAAACCTTTTTGTCCAGCTGATGATTGTCCAGGAGAAATATTCCTCTTAAAATTTCCAGTCCGAGGTTACAACTGCCAACCCTTTCCTTTATTCATTCCAGTAATCTTTCTGAAGAACCGACCAACTTTACTTCCTCCCTGTGACTGCACTGGCTATTTAGACAAATTCTTAGCTTCACTTATAATCTCTTCTGCTTACCAACTCTGATTAGTCAATTCAGCAAGAGTACGATTTGTTGTGGTCAACATAAGCTTGCGAATCTCCGAATGTGTAAGAACCCGCACCGCTAATTAAGGAGATTAATTAAATAAATGTGATAATTAGCGAATAATTCCATAATTGACCCTAATAATTATTATGAGGCTCTAATAATTATAGTATGTGGGTAATAATGCTGAAAGTCGCTTTTCTGACGAAAAGTGCAAATACTGATTCTGCTACCCGGTATAAATGCGTACTGGTGAAGTATCCCGAAAAATTATAATAAGTGCATGATAATTACTAGAATAATATTTAGGACTTGTAAAATGAGTTTCAAGTCAAAATAATGAGAACTATTGCTAGGACTGATACTGGCTATGGAAAAGCGTATACTGAAAAGGTGCTCCGAAAAAATGATAAATCTTAGAAAAATGAGTTGGTTAAGATTGCAAAGTTTGGGATTAAAATTTTTTGCGTAGCTATTAATCCTAATATTGCGCGTTAAATGCCCATGTGGCTATAAATACACATTTTAAGGGCACAAAACCCTAGACCCTCTCTTTTCCTACGTGAGTGTTGGCTGGTCAAGGTATTAGTGCACTGTTTCATTGGCTTTCTCCTTCATTATTAAGCCAAGTTGTCACCTTTCCTCCATTCTTCTTCTCTTTTGTTGAGTAAACACCATGGTTGTGAGTGGGTGAGACTTGTGTGTGAGGAGAGCCCTTATGTTCTGAGTTTTTACCTCTGTTTGAGGTGTTTTTGTGGGCTGAGATGTCTTGTGCGAGGGTGTGAGACTCTTCCTTGGTTGTTGGAGCTTCAAGGAGCCTTCCTTGTGAAGAAAGGTTATAGCTTTGGTAGCATTTTCGTGTTGGGCAAAGTCTGGACTTTGAGGGACCATTTGTGAGCTCCAAGAGCATTGTCCATTCTATTTTGAGAGCCTTGGGTAAGTTCCCTCACTTGATCATGAGTTTTAATGGCTTAAAGATGATGTCTTTGCATGCTAAAGGTTAAAATGAAGTAACCAACACATAAGTGAACTTGTATATGCTTAAAAATGGATCATTAGACGTATATAATTGTTAAAAGTTGGACCTTTGGTGGATGTCTTCAAGAAATGCAGAAATTGCATTCTGTCGTGAGATATCCAGATATGTGACCGAGAGATATCCGGATATTGATATCCGGATATAGGGTTCTGTGATATCCTGATATGCCCCCGACATATATCCAGATATTCTGGGTTTTCTAAGAACAGTAGCTTACTGTTCATTCAGAATGGGTGTTTGGGGTTTGTGGATCCTAGATTGAGGAAGTTGGACTTCTGTAATAACCTAACTAAGTCAGAACCTAAAGGGTTAAAGGCTTATGGCTTTGTGGGAAGCCTTAAGACATAAAACATAAAAGGAAAAATGTAGTCTTTATGCTTATGTTTATGATCTTTGAATACTGATACCATTGCTGGTCCTAAATCAAATTGTGATCTGCTGTGTTAGACTAGAGCTGTTTGGACTCTTGGCTTGGATTGATTGCTTGCAAGGTAAGCTTTCGTGTCCTCGGTTTAGCCATATTGTGGTTCCACCAAGTCCCATAGGGAAATGGTTATATGCATGCTGTGTTACATGCTTTTGATGTTTTGGAAATGCTGTTGAGCTTTTATATGCAATGTGCTTTTATGATATGCATGTGGGTCCACCTATACGGTAAGCATGAGTATGTGACGCATACAACATGGTGAGGCTGTGGGTGAGGTGCAAGCGATGTTCCTTGTACTACTATGTGGGTAATAGACGTATTCCTGCATTTTCTCTGCCCAGTAGAATAGTGATAACTCATATAGCATGAATATCTGTTGCACTGCATACTTTTGGAACTTATACTGGAAATTACTGCTTTTAGAACTTATATTGCTCATGTAAGTGAGCTTGAGGTGGAAGATCCTTGAGGACCCCTTGTCTTACTGAGATTTCTTGTTTAGAGATCTCACCCCACGTTTGGGGACGCTTATCTCAGGTTCAGGTAACCCTGGGGTTGAGACCTCGGGTGGCAGGAGGCCAGAGGTGAGTTAGATATTGCTGTATGTGCTGACATGTTGGATGCTAGATCCTGTTTACTATTTTATGCTTTTAGCTTCAGATAGTACTATGTTGTTTGCTGTTGAGACTGCTATTGGGCATTGTTTCTTTATTTGGTGAGCATGGGGATTGTCCATGCCACATAGACTTGTTTATGTCTTGTTTTATTTAAAGTTGTAATAATGTATCAGGATTATTGTCCGGACTATGTGTTGTAGATCCGTGACTTTAGATATTCACTTTAATATTATATATATATGAGGTATTCAGTTAGTTGTCTTGCAATTTACATACAGGCATTATTTTATGAAAAAGAATTAAGTAATTCCATTTGGTAATGATAATGACGTCATAATTGGAAAGAAAAAGATATTCCGCAAGTATTTAATTAAGCGTGGCTTAATACGATAGTATGTTAACAAACCGGGTTAACAAGGGGTGTTACAGGATGCAATCCACTTTCAAATTTTTCCATCTGCCGTTCTTCATCATAAATGTTCCGATCAAATTTTGCATACTCCATCAGCTGCCCAAACTTTGCAATATACTCATTAACAGTCATATTATCCTGTCGCAGTGCCAGCAATTCCGTGTGTTTCATTCTCCTCATAGCCTTACGGAAATATTTGTCTAGAAAGACCCGTCTGAACATCTCCCAATTAAGATCAACATGTTGTGCTCGAAGTAAAGCCCTTGCACTCGTCCACCAAGTCAATGCTTCATCAATCAACTGATATGATGCATAGTCCACCTTGTGAGCTTCAGGACACCCCATACGTTTAAATATGTGTTCAATCATCTGCAGCCATCTTGCTGCCATCTCAGTATTATCTCCACCTTCAAAAGTAGGTGGCTGAAAATTTCGGAAGTCTTTCAACCTCCGTCTAGCAATCTCCGCAGCATTATCATGCATCTGGGGTTGGTTAGGATTTTTATTTATATATTCCCGCCACTCTTGATTCACATTCTGAACAAAAGTGCCCAACCCTCCAATAGTAGTGATAAGTTCATCAGCTGCATTACTAGGTCTTCCCTAAGTAGATCCCCGTGTACCTGCCATGATTCTGCACTCACAATACCACAAAATGAGCTTATCAGAATCACAACAAGATATAAATGACAGCATCTCCAAGTAGGTACTCGAGTTCTAATCAGGAAAGCTAACAATACATTTGTTCTCATCACTATATAATTCTAACATTTTACTTATACCTATTACCACATCATAAACTAATAACTCAAACATTATCCAGCTAGCAAACAGTTCAACAGTTATATTCAACCAACAAACAATTCAGCAACAGACTCAAACAGCAAACACTTCATCAAATACAGACACCATGAATTAAAACTGCTCTGATACCATTTAGTGTGACACCCTCACTGTATGCATCCAAGGGAGATGTCTGCTAAACTGATTAGAGTCGCAACAGAATATATTCAATTCTAAAAGTTCATTTTTTTTATCACAATTAACATCTTTACTTGAAATCGGGTTTCATAGTGTAAACAACAAAGATTTCAAAATTTTGCTTGTGAAAATTTTATTTTTCCATAAATCCTGTCTGTCTTGCAAAAATCATATACAATCGAATTCACCAGCTTTCGAAAAATTTCTTTGACACAAGGAAATTAGACATCTGCGGCTTTACGTACATATAAAATTCCTATCATTTGGAGATCAGTAGCCCCGAAATCAGAACTCACAAACATGCCAAAATATAGTAAGAATCCGAATTACACATGCTGTTTCCATTTTCAAAAAATTAATGTCATATAGTACCAAGGCTGCGTAAATTCATTACAACAAAATATAACTTAATGCAACAACAAAACATAACACGACTGCATCATGCTCCAATTTCAACACTACAATCAGCCCAAAAATCAGCAGACACATAGCAATAAAATCAAATAGAATATGCCACCTAATTATGTCATTAAATGCTTCTTCGTCCTCCTGCAATTTTATAAAAATTGAGCCCCAAAGGGGTGTGAAAAATCCCAGTAGTGTGGCAGAAAAACCAATGATGCAACAATGCTAATTTAGGTACGGAATTTCCAAAATGCTACATCATTAAATAATTTCTGAACGGATACTAAGATGCAACATAATGCGTATATAACGCCAGAATATTGTATGCTCATAGCACTACAGTGCACATACTACTAACTGAACTCAATGGAGATTCCATTTGGCCCTACCGAGGGGAATTCCAATTGAGGCCTATGCGAACTGAGCCACGGTTTCTTCCCTCTGGTACCTGAGGGATGCCTATATGATGCATGCTCAAACATATGCTTCCTTTCATCCAATAATTCGGTTTGCTAAATTGTATACATAATGATGTATGAGTGATATGTTTTTCTTCGCACACACATGACAAAAATGCAATTTATGATATTCATGAGCACGACCAGAATTCAGAATCAGAAAATCATAGTCTTATGACTATGACACCTGTAACACCCACTCTTGTATGCATCCAAGAGGGTTGTTTGCTAGAATCGTATTAGAGTTACAGCGGTATGGAACCATTCTTTTGAAAACTTTATCAAATATTAATTAATTTGAAACAATAAAAGATCCAGAATTGATTCTTACAAAACCTATTTACAGAATGAAATCATTATCAATCATAGGAAATTTTAATTATAAAACACTTTGCTGAATTTTCTATACTTTTCAGAAAACATTGCTGCCTTATAAAATCCGTATAAAATCGAATTCAGATGCGATAAAAAATATTCCAAGCTTCTGAAAAACTAGACATCCGGGGCGTCGCATACATATAAATTATACGCGATTCGGAGGTGAATAGCCCCACGGAACAGAACGCTCAAGTTGCTTGAGCATTCTGTCCGTTTTCAGGAAAACCAGTTGTAAAGCAAAGCTTATTAAAATTCGCACAGGTTTCGGATAAAAATAAAACCTGCACAGTTTGAAAGTAAATTCTCGGGGCTTCGCGTGCATATAAAATAATAGAAAATCGGAGTTCGTTTTCCCTTTGAAACATGACCCGTAAGGTACCTGTAAAACTGTTAAAATTCGATACTTAAAGAAACGTTCAAAAACCCTTTTCACAAAACATTTCCAAAACAGTCACTGCTCATAGAAGAATCAAAACAAAATAGAAGATGATAAAGTCTACAGTCATCCAGCATTACCAAAATACTAAGCATTACAGTCATCCAATCAATTAAACAGTATCAGTGAAAATCCATGCATCAGCAAGCAACAGCAAACATCACTCCTTCAATTGCTTTTTCGTCCTCCTGCCATTTAGGAAAATAGCAGCCCCAAAGGGGTGAGAATAATCCCAGTAGTGTGGCAACAAAACCAATAATATAACAGTATTAACTAGGCACAAAATCATAAACAGTCACTTCAACATATCCTTGTTCCTTTTCCTTTTTCCTTTTCATCATATTCATATATATATATATATATATATAGCGCATATAACGCCTTTCCTTTTCATCATATTCATATACTGCGTATATAACGCCTTTCCTTTGCGCTTTTAGCACCGTCGTGCGCGCACTTCACAGTGGAATCAAATATACCCTTGGCACCTGAGCTCCATGTGGATTCCAACTGTGGGCCTATGCGGACTGATGCCAAGTGTCCCATACCCCGGTACCTTGGGGATGCCTATATGATGCTTGCTCAAACACATGGTCCTGTACATAACTATTCTAAAACAAGGCCTATATGATCTTGATACATGCATGTCATGCTATGCTTTCACACACAAAGCGTAAGAATGCGGTATGATGTAAGGTGCATGCTTATATACCTTTCATATGCGTTATGCTGCCACATAACGTCTTTACCTCATAATCATATAGCCATCACGGCACATTTTTGGCAGTTTCCTTTCATCATAATGGAACATAATATTTTTACGGCATATGGAGCATCATGTCACAATTTTATACCAGTAGTCAATAGTCACATTAGGCAATATCGCCTGACACTTACCTCAAGTCTTTAACATTCTTTTCAACCAAGCATTCCAAATATCATCAGACAGTCCGATTTTAAAGGACCTTGGGCACCTAAACAAACATATGCATCAAATCAGATTTTATTACATATATTTCCTATGCCTTACTATGCTTTTCCCTCTTCCTAGGTTCTTGACTTATAATCGGTTTCTTAACCAATAATTAGGTGCCATTCCTCTATTAATTTTCAAGTTGTTATTCACAAGGTCACGGTGCATGCTAGAGACATAAGACATGCTATTCCCATAAGTTATAAATCTGCACAAGGTGTGACCAAAGCTGCATGCAGAACCGAAAAATGAAAATAAAATACAATCTCCATTCAAGTAAAGGAACCGAACACAGTGTAAACAAAAGGGGTTTGTACTTCCAAGATTTATTCTCATTCTACACTTCTAATTGATTTATTATGCTTTAATATCAATAGTTTTCTACCTTACATTTTATTCCATAACACATATCATGTGACTCATTCCCACTGTCATATGCGCATACAGTATCTAAAAGTTCCACATCATTTTTATTTCATTTTATTTCTCTTAACAACACAGTGACTAAGTTACTTAGGTGTGCTTCAATTAGTTTTGTACACACATCTCAATACGGTTAGCAGTCTAGAAATGTCTCTGACTCACAAGGCAGTCCAACATTGCTAAGGAAGGCTATGTTCCAATCTCCTACATCGGATTTCACTGCTGTGTTTGAGAGAATAAAGCAAGATTTCAAGATGGTGCGGAGGCAAGGAAAACGCACATCATCCTAGCATATAAGTGGTGACCGACTCAGAGAGGGAAAAGAACACACAAATAAAAGTGTCTAGGCAGCGTCCAATCAAAGACAAGAGAGACAACTATATGAATCTGCATAAATCTCTTTTTTAGATGCAAGAAGTGACCGAACCAAATAGAAGAAAAAGAGAAACTAACACTTACTCACCTCCAAGACTGAATCATGCAGCTGGCAGCTCAGTTACCACTGCCACCTCCTACTACAACATACAAAAACTCAGATTCAAGGCTCCTAGATGTGCCATCGGCTAGAGTTGAGGTGGAGAGGGACAAGGGTCAGCTTGTGCTCAAGCTGTGATGACCGCACCACACAGGACCGGATGGTTACAAGCAAAGGGGGTAGATCTCTAATGAGACAGAATCAATGACGTGCAAAAGAAGAGGAGTTAAGATCAAAACTGGTTTATTATGCAGAGACATGGAAAAGAAGAACAACACCTCACCTCCTGCAATGATCCACAAGGTCAGGTTCGGCTGCATTCCATGAGGAGATGTCCCAATGAAGACTGGATATCAAGCATGCAGTGAAGGGAACTCGATCAAACCAAGTCTTAGGGAGGGAAGGAGCAAGAGGGCAGCAGCGAAATACTCACCTTCTCCTACTAGACGGTGGCTGTATGTATAAGGAAATGGAAACTGGAACGTTGAGCAAAGGTTACAATCTGTTTGCAGGGAATAAGGAGCTCTCAACACCGAAATGTTTAAAGGAATAAAGAAAAGGAAAGGGTTCATCACCTATTCCTCCTTGTGGTTCAGCCGAGAGTGCCATAGGAAGAGGATGGAAGACGTTGCTATGACTCCTCACTGCAGCTCCGTGACTTGGGCAGAATTAGCAAGGAGAGGGACTAGCAACCATAGCTACTGGTGTTCAGCCTAACTCAAGGGTGAAGAGGAAGTGAAGGAAAGAACTTCCAACCTTGGGTTCCTACTCTAAATGATGTAAGGTTGGTGGATGGTACAAGGCTACACAAGGAAAGGATGAAGGATGGACTCATGTTGCTTCCCCTGGGCTGCTGTCACACAAACGCACCATGTAGGGAAGGGATGAAAACTTGAATGGTTGCTCTTTTGCAAGGTAAGTCACGGTTTGAGGGCTTTGGGAGGAGAAGGGACATGCCTCTTTTCTAGTTGTTGCTTGCGAGATTTCAAGACCTGAGGGGGGTATAAATAAGGGCTGAGTTTGATCAAGAAATGGAAATAATAAGTGTTGCATGGTGATACAATGATTCCAACGCATGTGCAGGGAAAAGGGTGATATAATGATCTGAGTCAAAGTGGCAGCAAGTTTGGACCAAGTTTCCCTAAGGCCATGCGCACAAGAGAGGGATAAAGATGGCTTAAGATGAATACTTGTCATGTCTTGGCCAATGGGGATCATCTATGCAGATTTCATTATGCAGCCACGCAAGATAGGTTGCTGCTCCAAGTGACCAAGAAGAGATGGTGTGAGGGAAGTTTGCTTTAAGGGTAGAAAGGGTGCGCCTAGGATGAATAAAGAAAGGATCCCAAGTTCAGATCTGTAGGTGCAGTATGAAGGGACAAGAGAGTAAGATAGCTATAGTCCTAAGTAAAGATAGAGTGGTGAGGCTTCCAAGGAGCAATGAGACAACCTGCACAATGGTTGTCCTCACTCCATCGGTTGAGTGAAGAGCAAAAGGAGGGCTGTCATGCAGTCCTCAAAGGCCACAAAAGTCAGCATTCAACTCTCCCTATGCGCACATGTGACAAGCTAAAGGGGTAAGGCTTGCCATGTGATGAAAGCTACTAATCCTCAAAAGCAAAAGTCAGAAATCTGCACCTCTTCTGCGCATAGGAGACCGTGAAAGAGGGTGACAACACAAGAGATGACAAGGCTGATAACTTTGACTACTAATACAAGTAATTGCAAGTTTCTCCTTCAACTT
>JAVKPL010009958.1:0-40260 GCA_032173675.1 Gastrolobium villosum
TACTTAAAGTATATATTTTTTTGTAAATAACTTAGTCTCTTAAGTGTTTTTTTTTTTGTGGATAAGTTTTTTTTTTAAAATTATAACACATGTTATTATTAAATTTTTTAAAATTATTTATAATTTAAACGTTTTGTATTTTACTTTTATGAATTTTACCCAAATGAAATAAACATATCTCTATTATAGTTTTCTTAAATATTTTTATTTTATTTTAGAGAAATAATATTCTCATTTTACATGAAATAGTTATCTCATTTTCTCTCACTCCGAAAATCACACCCTTCCTTTTTTCTTTTTCTTTTTTGCTTTTTAATGGTGGATCCCACTTAAATTTTCTCTGTAGCATGAGAGAACTACTATCATGCAACATGAGAATAATATTCCCATTTATTTCATGGGCTTTACTTCTCTCATGTAGTATGAGAGAAATTATCTTATGTCATGAGATAAATAAAGTGGGACTCACTAATTTTTTTTAAAAAAGAAAAAGAAATTATAGTAACAACCACAAGCATTGAGGGAAAAGAGTATGGAACTTACCGAATGATGCGCTGTGAAATGTGGTCAAGCCCTCCTTAACATTTTTACCGCCTGTGATGACTGTCTTACCCTTCCCGTCCCCAATGAACATCACATTGGTTTTCTTCCTCCCCACCTTTAATTTCTCCTCTTCGTAACTGAAATGTAATTTGCACCAATAAAATGTTACTACTCTTATCTATTGCAACCCAGTCAACACCACACACGCTTCATTTTTATATATTCGCCTAAAACAATTATACTCTAACCTAATTAATTTAATAAAAATAAATAAAAACAACGGAATTTTATTACTTTATAAAGAGGGGTCAAGTAGATGTCAATTAAAATCAATTAGTATATATATATTGTATATGAATAGGAATTCATTATCGATATTACATTCACATGATTACAGTTGCAAGCAAGTGCATGCATGATTATTAATTGGCACAGGATCCGAGAGAACATAGTTCGCAAAAGTTTGTATTCTCTCGGGAGAATCTCGGAAGGATACAGTGTAGTTTGTAAATAAAAAAGTTTGTAAATACAACCTACCCCTTATTAATTTATTATTAATCCCAAAACAAGTCAACAACGCAATCACTTCACTGGTTAATATAAAACTAATAACAAAAAGAGAAATGATTAAAAAAGTGGTACAAAGGGAATGAAAGAAAAAGACGAGTGGATTTTTACCTTCCTTCCATGACGTAGATAATGAAGCGCCGGCCACCGTACTCCGGCAACTTCTTAATGGCTTCGGAGATGGTCTTCACCGTTCCATTGCCACTCTTCGACACTATAATATCGGCTTGTATCTCCGACACGGGCAAGCTCAACAATCTCCTGTCTCGTCTATTCAACCATCTCGGGAAATTATCGTTTCGCATTGCCATTAATCGTCTCTTATTGTGTATGGGGACACCGGAGAAGTCGTCGCCGGCGCCGGAGGAAGAGAATATCGCTAGACAATTACTCACCAACTCCGACAAGTCCTTGAGGTTGTTGGCCATTTGATCCTTGACGGCGCCGCTTGTGTCGGCGAACCCCTCCGCGCAAGTGTCCTGGTTAGTTAGGGCGGCGCTGAGCCACGTCACCACGTCGGAGGAGGAGGAGGAGGAACCGAGGGAGGTGAGGGAGCGTGCGAGGGCGTCGACGGAGTCGTCGAGGAGCTCGAGGCAGTCTTCGAAGGCGGCGCGGACGAGTGAGTTCATGGTGGCGGAGATGGCGGCGGAGGTGTAGAGAGACTTGGTGAGTCGCTGGAGGGTGATGTTGAAGGAAATGTAGACGAGGTCCTTCTCCGACGCCGCCGTGGAACCTGGGAAATCGAGGAGTGAGTTCACGCATAGAGTTGGGAACTGAGTTTTGCTGCACGTGCTAGAGATTGCCTGTGTGGGCTTCGCGCGTGAGTTAGGCCCGTTTTTATCCTTGCCGGAAGGGCGGGAGCGGACGGCGGTTACTAAAACGGCGGAGGCGACGATGAGAACGACGGCGAGGAGTGAGAGGAAGATGATCTTCTTCTTGCCGGAGGATCTTGGCGGTTTGGTAAGAGGTGCGTCGGAGCGCGTGGATCCACCCGGGTCGGTGGGTCCCAACCTTCCATACTCCATTGGTTGTTTGAGGTGTGAGTGTGAGTGTGAGTGTGAGAAAGAAAGTAAAAGAGGGAGAGAAATAGTTTTTCTAGTTTAGTTTTGATGAATAATGAGTCATAAATGATGCCCTTTTATATAAATGATGGTGCTTACTGCTTAGCATACAGTGTGTAAGTAAGAGTGTGTGTTTTTCACCAAAAAAAGAGAGTGTGTTTGTGTTGTAATAGTGAGGTTGGTGTGAAGTCGATGTCGCAGGAATGAGCTGGCTACTACTTCCACCCTTGCCCACTGAATAGGGGAATTAGATCGGAGAATTCTTGGATTTTTTTGTTGTTGTTGTTGGTGTGATGTATAATATGATAGTATAAATTTATGGGGAAAATATTTATTCTTTTAAATGAGACAACTTATATCCTTTCACTCTCACAAAGAGGTGGGACCCACACCTTTATTATTTTTTATCAACTCTCTTCTCCTTTATCTATCTTTTTCTTAAAATAACACAACCTTATATCCTTTAAATATATCCTTTAATATATTTATTTGTTTGGTATAACTGATATAGTATAAGTTTATACAGAAAAACTCCTTAATACATGTATAACTTAATGAAGCCTAAATGAATAAGATCACGCATGATAAAAGATTGATATTTACATTGTTGACCAGTGTAATTACCAATAATTAATATATTGTTTCAATATTAATATATTAAAATAATTTTTTTTAATATATTACTTTTTAGGGGAATGATCCGTTTATAATTATTTTTTTACAAATTACACTAAATATGATCGGTCATACACTCTTGATTGAAGTATGACCTGTCAGATATGATGTAGTTTGTAAACAAAAAATTTGTAAATATAACTTTCCACTACTTTTAAAAATATTGAAGATTATTTTTATAAAAATTAATATTTTTTTGGACACATTGATAAATAATTTTTTATAAAAGTTAGGGATATGTTATTCTACATACCTTTTTTCTGCCTACCTTTGTCTATCACTTTCCAACACTGTTAGATCAGAATTTAGAGATGATAGAAAAAGATAAATGTTAATTTAGATTCTAATCTAACAGTGTTAGAGAGTGATAGGCAAAGGTAAGCAAAAAAAAAATTAGGTAAAATAACTTATTCCTATAAGTTAATATCATATAATATATATTTACAAAAAAAAAAATATCATATAATATATTTGGAATAATTATATATATTCTTTATTATTATTTTTATCCTATTTAGTATTATACAGTGCATTACCAAATACTAGATTATATTATCTTATACAATATACATTATCTTATACAATATTATACCAAACGCTGAATAGTATTAAAATTTAATCAGACTTTATACTATCAGGTGTTATAATATCATGTCTTATCTTATACTATACACCAAACATGCCCCTAGTTTCTATTACTGAATTGTTTCTTCCTCTCTCTATATGTTATTGGTTTAATTAATCATTATTATGAATATTGATAAATATGAACTGAGGATGAAGAAATTTGAATTATGTTAGAACTTTATTGCACAAAAAGGGGACGTCCATAATGCATGACCATCTTAATTATTAAGTTAATCCTCAAGCACTCGAAAACCATCATTGTCATTCTAATCAAACTTTATTATCCTCTCACCTTTCCACTACATGATCATGTCCGAAAGTTACCATTCATCGCATCTTCTGCTAGTCTTAAGTTGCTGTGCTCTTTTTGGTTTGAGCGTAATTTTTAATTTAAATATTATCCTTGAAAGTTTCTTATTTGTGGCAAAATTTAGACTTTTTTTAATTAATATTAAGACATGTGTATCGTTTGTAATTGATACAAAAAGATATGGATGGGATACAAAATAATGTGAGAAATACTTGTTTTTAATAAGAAACTGAGAAAGTCATTAAATCTGAATCAGGTAATTAGTTGCTAATCAAGTAAAGAGAGTAGTCGGTAGATGTTGATTAAGTAAATACTTGTAAATTATAATATTTTTATTAAAAAATTACTGAAGATATAAGAATTAAAGAAAAAGTGTGTAAGATTGTAAAATATAAATATGGTCATTATGTAGTTGTACACTAGAGAGAAAATGAGATTACCCATGTTTAATACTGGCTTCTTCTTGATCGTTTTCATTCGTGGACAAAGTGATGTTAAGTCATATTCGATTTGTTTATTATACTTTTACTGTATGTGAAAAGTATTTCTCTTTTTAAATTACATAATTTTAACTTATGTCATTTTATATTTTTACTCTTACAAAGAGGTGGAACCCACACTTTATTTTTTTTTTATCTATTCTCTCTTCCCTTTTATCTATCTTTTTCTCACACTTAAAATAACACACCTTAACATCTTTTAAAATGGAGGTAGGATATTCTTATTACCAAATTTTTTTACTACCAACTTACTACCTATCTAATCATCATCGGATCAAAGAGAGAGAATGTTAAAAAGTTTTTGAAAAAATAGAAAATGTTAATACAATGGTGATTAGATAGGTAGTGAGGTGGTAGTAGAAAATTTTGATAGTAAGAATATCCCTCCTCTTTAAAATGACACACATTTTTCCTTTACTTTATTATAGCCAATAGTTATACCGAAGAGGCAAATAAAGAATGTGGTATTTTCGAACACTTTTTACTAGGTTTTTTTTCACTCTTTTCCCGTCATTATTTAATAATCATTTTGTCCTTTATTGCAAACTATCTACCAATATGCCCCTCTTTAATCGATTAAATTGAATATTTAATTGATTAAATGGTCAAAACTGATAAAATAATTGACTTGAAGATTTAATCGATTAAATCTTCAACTTAATCAATTAAATCTTTCTCTTTATCAGAAAAATAACATTATGTATGAGAGATTTAATCGATTCAATGAGGAGATTTAATCGACTAAATCTTCAAGTCAATGATTTTTGCATATTTTGACAATTTAATTGATTAAATTTTTGGCTTAATTGATTAAAGAGGGACAGATTGATAGATAATTCTGAGTAAGGGGTAAAATAGTTATTAAATAATTAATGAGCGACAAACGGGTGAAAAAACCCTTTTTACCATGTAAGTACGATATATTAATTTTTGTTTATCAAGAAAAACAGAAAGAAAAAAGAAAACATATATAGCAAATGAAGTCAACCACGTGCAATTTTAAGAAGAAAAGAAGTTATCAATAATAAAATAACTATTAAAAATGTTTAATGTGCATATTTTTAATTAAACAGTACTCTTTTTTAAAATATATATATATATATATATATATATATATAAATGAACGGAACTAAAATTTTCATATAAAAAAACTACTATTTTTAATATTATAAAGGATAATTTAACTCGTACACATATTCAAAAATATGCGGAACCATACGAGAAAAACGAAAGAAAAAAAATATGAATTTCATATATATATATATATATATATAAGATAAAACTATTTTAAATAAGATAAAAAATATTAATTTCATAAAATATTAATAAAAGATAAAAGATCTGTGGCTAGCTGGCATTGCAGATGGTTTTAATTTCTCTCCAAAGTCCAACCCGTTCTAGTAATTCCAAAAATTACATGCACAAAAAGCGCTCCTTCCACTTGGCTGGCAGCTTTATAAAAGTTTGTTATCAATTCTTCGTTTGTACAAGTTGTCTTTTTTGTGCACCAGGGTGACTTTGTGCACCAGGGAGACGGTGTCAAAACACAAAAATACAATGTGGTTTTCTTTTCTTTTCTTTTCTTTTTCTTGACAAATTCAAAATTTTATGCTACTATAAATTATGAAATTATAGAAAATGTCTTTCGATGTCTCTTTATATATATATATATTGAGGATTGGTGCAGTCATATAAAACTACGTTTTATAATGTAAAAGCATTAAATATGGAGAATAATCACCATACAAAGGTGGAAATAAATATAAAACATTAAATATGAGGAATCATAACCATACAAATTGGAAATAAATATAATATCTTTATTTTCTACAATTAATTTTAAATGTGAACTTCATTTTTCCCACATAAAACGACATAGTTTATAGGTGACTGCACCAATACTTATATACAGTCACATTACAAATCATTTTGCCATATATATATATATATATATATATATATATATATATATATATATATATAATTCAATGGATATCAACACAGATAATATATCCTAATAGATTTTTGGATAAATTTATTTTGGGAAAGTTATATTTACTACAATTTTTTTATAGTAAAAAAAAAAGTGTATTAAATTTAACTTTTGCAATTTATTTAAGATGAAGATTTTTTTAGTAGATATATTTTTTAATAGTTTCTTGAGAGTTTTTTCAAAAATATTATTTCTCCTAAAAAATATATAACCGAACACGTTGTACCCACGGTATTTTTATAATTTTAATTTCTGTTTTTTATTGCTAATTTTTATTTTTCAACCGCAAAACGATCGGGCAAAAACATCAGAAACTTTTTTCACAAAAATACATAACCGAACATGTACCCAATTTAATTTCTGTTTTTATTGCTAATTTATGGGCAAAAAGTGGTTCTCCCGATACTTCTTTTGGTCGTTGTCGAGTTGTAACATCCAAAACCTTTTTCAAATCTGGATTAGCTTAAAGGTGTTTTTTGATAAACAGAAAGGTTCCCAATCCCATACACAAAGTGGTCCCAAAAAATAATACAATAATTTGTTTCTCCTATGACAAAATTTTAAATATATTTACTCTATCCTAATTTAATATCTTATAGAAATAGACATTTTAACTTTAACCTCGTCCCAATTAATTAATTTCTAAACTAATTATTATTATTAGTTTTTTTTTGTTAATTTGAAGTTAAATTATTATTATCAAATAAATCTAAATAGTCATTCGTTATTACTAATTATGAATCATTAGCTCATATTTTTAATTAAAAATTATATTATATTTTATTTTACTATATCAAAAAAGGCAAAAAGACACAAAATTTAAAATAATAATTTAAAAAATAATTCATTAGTTATCTCGAACAATAAAAATGATAAAAAGAAAAATTCTTTCAAATAACAAGTATATAATATCCTGAAATTTTGATGAATATTTAATAATTTATTTTGAGTAATTTAGGATAATTTAATAAAGGGAAAAATATTTATCCTTTTAAATAATACAAATTATTTCCTTTCACTCTCACAAAGAGATGAGATCCACATCTTTAATTTTTTTTTGTCAACTATCTCTTTCTTTTTTCTTAAAATGATACAATTTTTTTTGTGAAATAATGATATAATTTTACATCCTTTAACATGACATATATATATATATATATATATATATATATATATATATATTTTAATAAATGATAATAATGAATGCTACTTTTGTCCCTCAACTCGTCTTTTAAAAATACAGTATAATTTCACAAAAAACAATACAGTATAATACAATATAATCTATCATATTTCTGTTACAGTAAATGCAATGATTTCTTTCATTCCTGCTTTCTGACTCCCTCCAAGACACAAACTTGAAACGTATTCTTCGGAAAAAACACGTTTGTGTTTTTTTATACTTAAGAGATTGTATACACATTATTGGAGCAAATCTACATAAAGAATTCAGTGAAAATCGTGATGTTAATCAATACATGATTAGACTGATAATTGATAGGATAGCCAATACTGCCCGCAATACAATTTATGCCACGTAATTGAGGAAAATGGATCCTCTCATATGTAATTTAATATTATTATA
Organism: Gastrolobium villosum; assembly: GCA_032173675.1. NCBI lineage: Eukaryota > Viridiplantae > Streptophyta > Magnoliopsida > Fabales > Fabaceae > Gastrolobium > Gastrolobium villosum. Next base: position 7,862 of record JAVKPL010009958.1, read on the forward strand.
TTATGTGAGAGAATTTTAATCATTTATAATTAAATCAATGGTAATAATTATGTAATTTTTTATTCTTATATTTCTTTTCTCTCTTCCTTTATTACTATTCACTCACACGTCTATGATTATGATTGCCTCACGTGATATGGTCATGTTAATCCATTCCCCATAATTAACGACCGATGCGGATATGTTCACTGTCCAGTCAGGGCTTGACACAAACAGCAATCTGCCACGTAACTTAATAATGCAGCTTTGCTTTACACTTGTTCCCGAAAAAGTTTCCTTATTGGTCTTGTTGGAATATTCACGTATACCCAAGTCTCGTATTAGTAGGTCATTGGTTAAATAAAAATGATATAAGTTGGAGAATCTACAAATTTCATGTTTTAAAATATTAAGTTGACACGTGATGTAAAAATTAATTGAAAATGATTAAGAAGAATCATAAATCCAATTGTAAGCAAAGAAGTATTTAGAATATATACAGCTTGTAAATCAATTTTTTTTTTGCTAGCTAATTTATTTATTTATTTTCGGTTAGAATTTTTATTTATTTTTAATTGGTGTAGCACTCCGTCTTCCCTTTCGTTTTGCTCTAGTTCATTAATGAATTTTATGAATTAGGCTTCCTATTTAAGTTTTAGTCTCATGGACGATAAATTCATTTATTTTTATAAGACGCTGCCTAGTTTAAACGTGTTATTATTATAATAAAATAAAAAACTAGTATGTATACACGATCTTCGTTAGTGATCCAAAAGAATTTTTATATGTATATATATAAACATAACTCTTATAAAACCCTCTCACCGTTAAATATATACAGCTTGTACTTATATAACTTTTTTTTTTTCTCTCTAATTTATCTCTTTATACTTCTGTGCATTGGAATTTTTATTTATTTTTAATTGGTGTAGCAAAACCTGCAGAAAACAAGACGATGAATCAATCAAAACATTTATATGAAGAGGAATTCGTTTTTGCAAACCCTAGGGTTCATTAATGAAGGGTTTTATGAAGAGATTAGAAAATAGATTCACTGTGTTAATGTTTTACTCCCTTCATGGAAGTCTTCTGCTTTTTAAATATTTTCATTAATTTTAATCTATTAATTTCAAGTTTAAACGTGATTTTAATATATTATAATAATTTTAAAAATGTGGCTTCTAAAAACTAGTATGAATAATAAGGTGTTGAGATCATCACGATCTTACCATAGTTCATATTAGTGATCCAAAAGCGATGGGCAACAGGGCATATATATATATATATATATATATATATATATATATATATATATATATATATATATATAACTACTTTTTCTATTTTAAATCTTCCATTTAATATAACTATATAAGAATTAAGAACATTATAAATAATCTCAATTATAAAAAAATATAATTACATTTTATCTTTTTGAAAAATATTTAAAATATTATTATTCATCAATTTATTTTTCATTTTATTTAAAAGATGTAATGATAGAAAAGAATAAAATATAAAAATAAATGTATATAAGCAATATACTTTTAAAGGGAAAAAGATATTTTTATTGTATAATAATTTACATTACTAAATATATAATTAATTAATAAGGTGATATATATTGGATAATACCATACTCATATATATCCAAGTATCCAACAAGAACCGCCTCTGTCCGGATTGGCTAGCTAACGTTCACCCAGAATGTAGTGCTTATGTAGCAAATTAAAATTAGAAAAGAAAGAAGAAAGGAAAAGTCGGATTTCTTTTTTCTTAATAAAACCTCTTTGGGATTGAGTTATTTCGGGGGAAGAATGAAAAAACCGTTATGAGTCTTTATGACCATTATGAGGCTTGAGAGGATCCACCGACGAATATGCGTGGCCCAAAAGAAAGGTTATAAATTTTGTAAGGACCAAATTTTTTAAGGACCAATATGCCGGTAGTTTTCTCTAGAATCACTTATATTTCTATATTTTTTTATCACATATGTCCTTGTGGTTTGCAAAAGGGTATGTTTTTTTATCACATATTCCCATGTAATTTTTTATATTTTACAAAACACAGGTATATGTGATATAAAAAATAAAAAAATCACCGGGGACTAGATGATTCTGAAGCAAATCACAAAGGCATTGATGAACTTTTCCCATTTTTTAAAGAGAAGTGATATTCTTACTACCAAAATCTTCTACTACTAACTCACTACTTATCTGATCACCATTTGATCAACATTTTATCTTTTTTCAATTTTTTTTAGCATTCTCTTTCTTTCTCTATTTAATTCAATTATGATTAGATAAGTAGTAAATTAGTAGTAAAAAATTTAGTAGTAAGAATATCTTTCCTCTTTTTAAAAATAGTTTAATTGTTTTGACATGAGATGTTGTGAACAATACTATGGTAATCCGGTTCATTAAAAAAAAAAAAAGAAGCGAGATGTTGCGAGTTTGAACTTAGAACTTCTAACAGAGACAAGTTCAATAGAGAGATGGCCAATGTTTTTACAATTTATTTTAAGGGATTAGTGTTTGTTTTTTTTTTAAATATAAAATTATATTATTTTAATTTAAATTAAAGTGCTTTATAATAAACAAAGCACTTATATCATAGAAATTATGTTGAAAAAAAAACGTAAAAGATTTCTTTAACTAAAATAACTGATTTTTAAAATACAGATATTTTTTCCTTATTTTAAATCGTAGCGAATTCTGGTCTAAAAAAATTATTTATCATAAAATAGTAAAAACAAAATAATAAAAAAATGTAGAAATTAAATTAGGACTGCACTATATATACAATAAAAGTTCGTACTTTAAAAGTATACATTAGGACTGCACTTTAGAGTTTAGATTGTGTCTGGTCCTTGACACCTTGAACGTCGCAGTTAATAATGCCCTATGCCCGTATTTGTTCATATTACGGACACGCTTTCTCGTACTCTCTCTAGTACATGTGTTTTTCAGTAGTGGTGGTGGAGCCAGGAAATAAATCCATCTTTTACAGCAATTTTTTTAATAATGTTATCTATCGAAAAAAGAGTTTAAGTCATATAACAAAGTTAAATGTGAATTGGATATTCTTATTTTTTAGTATTTTTATTAAGATAATATCATTTAATAAAATTTTAGTCCTAAATTAGTTAGAAAAACTAATTTTATTCGTTAATTGATTTATTATAAAAAGGTTTAGATTTTCAAATAATATTCCACTGAGAAAAAATAATCCATCCCTCTTCAAATTTTTAGAGGTTGCGGACGAAGAACTCATCACCGGAAGGAGGAACACAATAGGTGCCAGAGGAGAGCTACAATAAACAATAGTCTAAATCTTAAACCAAATCGAGAAGTGCCACAAACCAAACACCACAAGGAAAAAAATCTTTTGTAAATTCGAATTATCACCCGTAAATTATTATTTTCTGGCACCTAAAACATATTTATTGTCTCCTTTTTTTAATTAAATTATGAAATTTTTGGTCAGAAATATCCATTAAAATAGTCACATTAGGTATTTTTGTAGGTGACTTCAAGTTAATTAATCTATTAGAAACTATAAATTCATTTTTTTTTCTTTTTTCTTTTTTAAAAAAAAAGAAAAGTTTATGGCAAATTTTGGCATTGGAAAGTAGCTTTTGTCCCATAGACGATACTTTTTCTTCACAAGTCTCTTCTCGCTTTTTTTCTCTTGTATTATTGTGTTTGGCGGGCCCACTGTGCTCCCTTGGATCTCTCCATGGGCATTTCCTTTTGTTCTCCTGGTTGGTTCCAGCGTCCTTTGTTGTGGCCGATCTACTATAGTTGCTCTCCAGCTATATAAAGTAACCAACATTTCTCTCTTTATTTTGGCTTTTTTGAGTTATATTCGATTAGATGTTTGCTATATTTGGTTGACGAATACTCATATTATCATTTTCATTCTAATTATCATTGTATTCAAAAGTTATTTTTTTTTGCTTTATCCAATTTTTCTCTAGTCTAATATTGATTAAAGTGGTTGCGGAATGGTATTAGAAAAAAATAGTAGTATAAATATCTTATTCCTTAATCTCTTGTGTAATCTTTATGTCTGTGTATATGAGGTCTTGAAAGAAATGAAGATGACATTTTAAGGGATAGTAAAACGTGAATTCGTGTTTGAGTCATTATTGGAGTTTTTTTTTTTGATACATAATTATTGGAGTTTTTGTTTAGACAGAGATTGATGTCTTATTTTTGGATGAGCGTACCGGGTTTGAGGGACCGCCAACAAGGATGTAGAGGTATGCACTTACTTGCGGACTCAGAAACAAAGTTTTATGTCTGCACATTTAGTGATGGGGTTCGGGACAGCGTCCTCGAATTTTTTTTTGTAAAGAGAGTTTAGATTAACGCTTTATATACAAGTTATGAACTCGTTCATCATCTAGTTGCTACCAAAAGAAGCTGCAGACAATAGTTTGACCAATCATTCCTCCCTAAATCCTACCAATCTTCCAAAACAAATGTTATAATATACTCTAGTACATCCATACATCATCATTCTATTTTATAATGATGAATAAAAAAGAAACAAAAGATGAAGAGAGCATGACAATGGATACGTGACAGGAGAGGAAGAATAAGTTTTCTCTCTAATCAATTTGCATTGCTACGTTGTTTTAATCATCTATGTACGTTACTACGTTGCTAACTAATATAAGAGTAAATACTCTTTTTGATCCCTAACAAAAAATTTGGTCCCCACTTTAATCTTTTACAAAACAAAATTAATGACTTGGTACCTATGAAATTCAAAGTGGACACATTTTAGTCCTTTTGAGCAACTAATGTGGGTCTTTTTTGAATCTATGATGGATCACGATTTTAACTAAATTGATCCACTTTGAATTTCTTAGAAACCTCAAGACTAATTTTTTTTATAAGGGACTAAAGTAAGGATTGTATTTTTTGTTGATGACTTAAAAGAGTATTGACTCATAATATAAATATTGAATCAAGAGACAAATAAAAACCATATACAACAACAAAAAAAAACCTAAAATCTTATGTCCGCACTTGCGGACATAAGTAACAACCTAGGCCCGCCGTTGTATGGACTCTTATGGGTCTTGGATTATTTTGTCATTTTCTTTTTTTGTTTAGCGGTTTGAGTTTGGAACCATAATTGTTAAAGGGTTTTATTAGTGTTATGTAATATAATGTAAGAGTTGTTTCCTATGATGCACGGACACGGACACGGGACACGACACGACACGACACGCCGACATGTTAATTCTAAAAAATGTCATATTTCGACACGTTGGGACACGTTTTGATATTAAATAAAAATTTTAATATATATAATATAATTTTTATTTAATACATATAAGAGTCCATAATAAGTCATATAATCGATCAAATATTTAGATTTTATAACATAAATATAAGTATAAATAATTTTTCGTACTTTGTTAATTTTTAATGTCAAATTTCATAACAGAAAAAAATTAATTTATAAATTATTTCTTTTATATTTAGTTAACAAAATAAAATTAAGATTAAAAAAATAAAAATAAAAATAAAAAATAAAAATAAAAAAATAAAAAAAACGTGTCCGAGCGTGTCCGAGCGTGTCCCCAAATGTTGACTGCGTGTCCCCAAATATTGACTGCGTGTCGGAACGTGTCGGAACGTGTCGGAGAGTTGACCGCGTGTCCCCAAATGTTGACTGCGTGTCGGACGCGTGTCCGAGCGTGTCGGAACGTGTCCGTGTCGGACACGTGTCCGACACGCAAATTTTAAAAAAATTTGCATGTCCGTGCATCTGAGGTTGTTTCCAACTCTCAAATCTAAAGGGAGAGAGAATGTGGAATGATGAAAAAGAAAGAAAAATATGTGAACCCTATATCTTTAATGTGTGTGTAGAAAAGTAAAATTATATTATGTTAAATGATAAACATAAAATCCATCGTTAAATGTATTGTAAGGAGCAATGTGAGGAGAAAATAACTACAGACTTGTGGATATTGAGGTGAACAAAATAAATGGTGTGACGTGAGGAAAATAGAGTGACAAGACTAACGTTATACGTCTACTATTTTTTTTTTTATGATTGTGTATACGATTGAATTAGTCTTTCGGCATAAATACCTCACACATGTGTAAGAACAAGATAAATTAACAATTTACCTCTTCGGATTTGGTCCAATTCATAGCGAGCCGGCTTGAATCAACAGAACTGACATGAATGACACTGCTATCTATATAGTAGTAGGAATTCTTTTGATCCATAAATTACCACATTAATTGGTGGTACGAATTAATGGGGGCTTTTTTTTTTGGTGAAAATTAATGGGGCCTTTATTGATTGAGAAATTAGGACATATTTAGGTAAGGTCTTTTCGAGATAATATATTAGGGGAAAAATTATATTTACAAACTTTCTATTTACAAACTGTTACAAATTATATTAATTATGACTGGTCATACTTCAATCAATAGTGTATGACCGATCATAATTAATGTAATTTGTAAAAAAAAAAAATTGTAAAGGAATCATTCTCCATATATCAATAGAATCGATACTTATATGACATATAAAACCATATATAATAATTTTAGAGTAAGGAATACTAATTTGGGCCATCAGATCTGCTGAACAAACTAGGTTGGGGTGCTTATCCTCATTCTTCTAGCTAGGATCTTCCTCTTAATAACCTATTTTAAGAATGGCAGTGTCTTATGTGGGGAGCATGACAACTATGTGGCTTAACCCTAATATAAATAGGTTAGAGAGGGGACCTAGTACAATCCTAATCAATAGTATGTTTGATGGATCCACCCTTCATAAAAGCTCAATCAGACATTAATGCCTACATTGTGCTGCCCAACTAGGTCCAATATCAATAGATGCCAAAAGCGCAACTCAACATAATCACAATGAACTTATCACAATAAATTAAATTGAAATATCCATTAACTCGATTATTTAAAAAAATACAAGAACATTAATTAATATTGTTCATATATAAAATTTCTAATACTTTAATTATTGACTAAAACGTAACATTCTTTGTACAAGCCACTAGGTTTGGTCAGAAATTTGGGTAATTTATATTAGGTTATGTATTTAGTTTCTATTTGTATATAAAAAAAAACATGTAACATTTTGACCTTTATGATTATACAATAACTGCTATATATAAATGTAAGCAATTTTAACTTTCCCTACATAAATCACATTCTAAACAATCTAGCCAGCCTCACTTGAAATGTATGTTCTAGACTAGTAATAGACATCCTGTTTATGCTTTTAGAACATGAATGCTGAAGCCACCAGCAGAATGTGGGAACAGTGAACATTGTCCCACTGTTTCCACACAAATTTACCTAAATGTCATGCTTTTAAATTATTTTTCCAAACTGCCACGCAGGCAAGGTTGCTTCTGATACAAGCGAACTATGCATGATGATGTGTCAGGAAGCTGGTGGTGTCAGAGTTTGTTTCTGACACAGGCGACCATTGCTTTTTATTAAGTTCGCCTACATGGTCGACGACCTCTATTTTATTTTTATTTTTATTAAAGTTGATACTTGTTATCCACTAAAAATGTGACATGTTAGCAAACCGAGTTCGCATGTGTCAGAAGCGAACTTGTCCCCTAGCAGATTGGAAAATAAGACTGTTCGCATGGCATTTAGGTAAAAAAGTTGGTGAAGATTTTGGTCACCAATCATGTGATCTTTTCTAATTTGACATAATTTCAGTTGACGTATGTTTTGTTGGAGTCAAAGCAAGAGAAAACTAGCACTTAAAGAAAACTTTACCGAATTTATCCTAAAAGAGCGGCAATTTAAAAATAGTTAGGACGAGGGAAATTAAGCATCTAGCATGCAATTGACAAATCCATGTTCATATTGTTGGTTTCTCAAATAGTCTAAAAAACTTAGTGAAGTATAAAGCTGCCAGATATATCTTCTGGAATAGCTCAAATATATATATCAAAGTCTTCATTTGATGTTTCTTCAAATTAAGGTCTAATTAACTATACCAAATATTGTGTTGTTGCTCTTATAATCACAGCCACTGATTTTTCAGAAACATTAATATTATCTTATTAAATTAAGTGGTTTATTATGGCAAAAATGGAGTTGTTGCCGGTGCGTTATAGTTTGCATTAGTTTGGCGAATGTAGACGCCCTCCGTAAATGGTTACCATCTATTCCTGAACAGAAAATGACAAGCTTGCATGTTTGGATAATTTCAAGGTTCAGTGGTCAACGCCACTGTCAATACAATGTCTTATCTCTTGTAGCCTGTCTTTTATGTACTAATGCTTGATTTCCCCGTTTTCACTGATCACAGTGTCCTCCACTCTTCTTCTATACCTATTATTCCATAGGGGATTGTTTTTCTCATTTAACATAAGAGAAAAACAATCTTCTACACTCACAAATGGAAGAGAGAATAAGGGAGAGAGAAAAGATTTAAAGTGGGTCCTACATTCAATTTGTATCTGGTGCATAAGATAATAATCTCATGCAACATGAGATTATTATTTCCCTATTCCATATTATTCCGGGTACACAACTTACATTCTTTTACTCTTACGAAGAAGTCGGACCCACAATTTTATTTTTTTATCAATTCTCTCTTCTCCTTTATCTATCTCTTTCTTACTCTTAAAATGACATAACTTTACATATTTTAAAATGACACACACTTTACCCATTATTCTAATTAAAAATAATTTATAAGAGGTGTGAAATGAGCGAGTAAATAACTCCATCTAGCTGGTCAATGTTTGTCATCGGGTAGGAGTCCTTTGGACAGACCTTATTGAGGTCAATGTAATCAACACAAATTCTCCACTTCCCACTTGGTTTTTTTGACCATCACAACGTTGGACAGCCAAGTGGTGTATTGGATTTCTCTGATGAAGCCGGCTTCTAACAATTCATTGACGTGGTCGTTCAAAGCCTGACGTCGGTCAGAACCTAATTTCCTCTTCCTTTGAGATATCGGCTTCGATCCGGGTTACATAGAGAGTTTATGGCAACAGAAAGTCGAATCTATTCCCGGGATTTCCGAGGCCCTCCATGTGAACACGTCAGAGTTCTCATTGAGGAAGGAAACCAACTCCTTTTTGGTCTCGGCCTCAAGGGCCTTTCCCACCTTGGTGTGTCCTTTCTCCGCCTTCCCAATACTGACATCTTCGAGCTCTCCTTGGGGTTCTGGACGGGGTGCTTGGAGCTCCTCTCTCATGTCCTGTTCAATCAAACTTACTTCGCTTCCACATGGGTGTACCGACTGGTCCCTGGTGGAGGCTTTATCTCCTCCATTTTTAAGCCGAGGGGGAGATGATGGACCTCCTTGGTTGACTCGTAGAGTCTCATAATAGCACTCCCTGGATTCTTTTTGATCCCCTCGTATACTGATAATTTCTTTCTTTGCCCCCGGCATCTTCAGTAGCTGGTGCTTAGTGGAGATCAGCATGTCTCAGTCGTGAATCGTAGGTCGGCCAATGATTGCATTGTAAGACAAAGAGGCATCTACTACGACGAATTGAACCCTTCCAGCTCGAAACGAGTCCATCGTGCCTAAGGTCAGCTTCAAGTCAATGTATCCCTTTGGAGGGGATGATGCTCCGTTGAACCCGACCAGCTCGGTGATACATGGTTTCAAGTCTTTTTCGTCCAAGTTCATCCTTTGGAGAACGTCCCACAAAAGTATGTCTGCACAGCTGCCGTGATCAATGAAGATTCTTTTAACCCGGCAGTTGACTAACACCCCGGTGATCACCAAGACGTCAGTGTGTCCGGGTACAACCATCTCTAGTTCTTCTTGAGTAAAGAACATTCTTGGGGGAGCAGGATTGTTGTCCCTTTGAAGGTTGGCCTACCTCTTATCGACATCACCTCCTTCAGGTACTTTCTTCTTGCATTTGCCATGTCACCTCCTCCACCCAGAGCACTGCTTATAACATTGCACTCGAATTCAGCTTCTTGGAACTCCTCGTCTTTATCATCGACCTTTTTTCCCTTTGGAGGGCGGTCTTGCTGTTGATCTTTCCTATCCTCTCTCTTTGGGCTGTGGCTTCTGCTCCGGCTTCGCTGCCTTCACTTACCGTTCTTTGTACCCTCAGTTCGGATAATGTATTGTTTCAATTTCCCCTCTCTGATATGCTTCTCAATAGCGTCTCGGAGATCCCAACAGTCATCCGTAATGTGGCCATTCTGATCATGGAAAACACAGTATTTGTTAATGTCCAATCCGCCCTTGCCCTTAAGGGGTCGAGGTCTTTCAATGTTGCGCATTTCTGTTTGAGCCACCTCTTTCCAAATCCGAGATCTGGACATGTTCAGGGGCGTGTATTTGTCGTGCTTGTGCCTGGGAGATCGGTTATTCGATCTCTTATCGCGAGTGTTGTTCCCTTTCTTTGACCCCTGCTGATCCCGGTCTTTATTTTTCTTACTCGGGCTTCGGCGATCAGGGCTTCGTCCTCGGGACTCCCCATAAGCCTTCTGCATGTCTTTGATGTCAATGTACTTGTCCGACCTACGTCGGAACTCCTCTAGGTCGTTAACCGGGTTCTTATAGATTGACTTCGCGAGTGGGGAATCGCCATCCAATCCTGAGATGATTGGATGCAGGTGTACTGGTTCGGTCAAATTCCGAACCTTGAGGGCGGCATCTTTAAACCTATCGAGGTATTTCCTCAATGACTCATTTTCCTTTTGCCGGATTCTTCCCAACGCATATGCCGGCATTGGATGGGCCATACTCGTAGCAAAATTCAAACGGAAGGTTCGAGCCAGTTCCTCGAATGAGTCGATCGAATTCCTAGGGAGCCTGGTTGTCTAGGGCATGGCCTGACCCGTCAATGTCGTCGCGAAGATTCTGGCCTTAATAGGTCCAGTTATCCCGTTGAACAACATCTCAGTCTTGAAAGCCTCTAAATGGGCTTCTGGGTCTTGGCTTCCATCATATGGAGGTATCCTAACACTTTTGAATCTCGGCGGGATCGCCAAGTTCATAAGTCTTTCCGTGAATGGGCTATCATTAGCCTCCTCATCATGGAGATAATTATCTCCTTGGTTGTGGATTGGTCCTCCGCCCTCTTGATGGTTGCCTTGAAGGTTCTGTACATCCTCGGTTGCCGCGGTCACGTTTGTTGCGGCCTGGCAGTCTCGGTCTGACCTGCTCATTCGGGTTGGCCTTTGGTATTGTGGTTTCTTATCTCGGCCCTCAATGCCTCCATCGTTTAGGCATCTAACCTTTGCTGAGCCAGGAATATGTTTTCCATCTCCTGCATCCTTTGAAGGAATGCATTCATGGCCCTGGTGGTCACATCTTATGTCTGGTTATTGTGTGGAGGTGTACGCGCTGTCTCCGCCGTTGTCTTGGTCTGGGTCTTTTTTTTTTAAAAATAAAGGCCGAGTCATGGGTTAAAAGTTGACCGATTCAATTATTTGGTTTAAATAAAAACTTGCATTTTTTAATGTTTTTACACCGAATTTTTACTCATTTTTACCAAAGAGAATTTTTATTTTCATTTTAACACGTATCCCTTAAAGAAAAGGCGAAAACGTATGTTTTTGCATTTAATACTTGCAAGAGTTAAATCCAAATCATTATTGTTGGTGTTCTACTCTAATAATTGAGTCAGACATCTTTAGCTGCTCTTTACACTGCTACTGCTGTATGCGAAAAAAAAAACAAAGAAGGAAAAAAAGTCTGTCGTTCTCTTGTAATAAAATAAATAGAAAAATATTTCTACCGTTACTGCAGATAAATTATTTACATTTATTCTTAAAATAATGTTGTTTTGAAATTTAAAGATTAAAAAATTATAATTATAAAGACTATAATAATTCTGAAATAAATTAAAATTATAAAAACACCATGATTTTCGTTCCAAAATGACGTCGTATTGGACTTATTAAAGATAACTTATATGCAGTGTGACTGCATAATAAACAAACCCTACAATAAAACCTTATATATATATTTAATACCATTTTTAGGAGAACTTTCATGCTTGAAAGCTTAGTGGATTGTGTTAGGTGAAAATAATTAGAATATAAATGTATACATATCCTTAATTATAATCGTCCCAAATTCCATCGAAACTCACTTATATATACTTGACTTAGTACATTACCCATTAATATGGGTTTATTACACTTGAATATCTTAAAAATCATATCCTAAAAAGTCCACCTGGGAGGTATTTGGTAGATGAGGGATTATGAAATTTTTTCAAAAAAAATCAAATTTCTAGGATTTCTTTTTAAGACGGAAACTGCTAAGTTAAGGGTGAATGGTATATTTGGATTCCTATTCAGTGTGAATATTTTAAATTTTTTTGGACAAAATTACTTTGTTAGCGCTAGTCGTGACTTGTGACTCTTTTCTCCACAAAATTGAGGATTGCTTCGTACCGCTTCACACCACTATGCTGTGCAGTTGATGCTGCAATTCTTGAGGAGCAAGTCAACCATATGCTTCGTGAGTGGAAAGCTGAGCTCAATGAGCCCTCTCCTGCTTCTTCTTTGCATCAAGCTCATGCAGTATTTCACTCTGTCAGTATTTTGGATCTCACTTGTAATTATAACGAGTTTCTTGGTTATTAACATCTTCAAAAAAATGTCCTAAGTTTTGGTTCATCTTTTTCTATTCCTCATGTTTTAAACATTGAGCTGTGGCATTTAAGTGCAACGAGCGCTAATGGCTTGTTTTTGTGCAGTGGGCACTTTGTTGTGACTTTTTTAACGTGCTACATGAGCACATTACTGTTTTGTGATCCTTTTTTAAGAAATATAAAATTCTATCCGTAAAGAACCAATTCAATCCAAAAGTTTAAGCCTGTTGGGTGATGCTATATTAATGATTTTTATATCTCAACAATTTCACTCACATGAGAGTCCACTGGGCTTGAAGGGTGGACAATGCACAAGCCCACCTACTTGTGCGAACAAAGAAATTCCACTTGAAAGAAAATGGGGATACCATGTAAAGAACCAATTCAACCCAAAAGCTCAAGCTATTGGGTGAGGCTACATTAATGGTTTTTATATCTCAAACACTTCTTCTTTCCAAATTTCCCCCTAATCCTTTTTTTTTTCTCTTATATTTGGAAAGGGAAACGAGCTCGTTTGTTGGAAGCTATGACTGGAGCTTTGATAGACCAAGAGACTGAGATTGGCTTCATTCGAGGGGCTGCTGTGGGTGCCATATAGAGATAGAGAAAGCATAGAGCGAAAGATTATCGTGCCAGAGAGATTTTTACTCTTGATTATGATCGGGGTGAGAGAGTTGAGGGAAATGAATTGTGAATAAAAAATGAGGCTGAATAGAAAAACGAGACTTGATAATTTTTACTCTTGAATAAAAGGTTAATTTTATAATTTCGATCCACATCCCCCGATATTCTTGAGTTAACATTATTGGAAATACTCACTTTCTTAGTATATTCCTAGAAATCATAATTTCCTGGAACAAATTTTTATTTTATGCCAAACACCAAAAAAAATATATATAAAAGAAAGATAAAAGAGAAGGGAGTGTTCTAAAATGTACATAGGTCGGGTTCGGTTGCAATTTGATATAAATAGGACCGGTCTATGACCCAATCTATTGCCTAATGGAACCAAAATAAAAGGTTTGCTCTCTCCTATTTTTAGATGATTGGAAGGTCTCTCTACAAGGCCTTATGATGCATGAAAATTTACACGGGACACGATACGCCGACATCTTAATTCTAAAAAATGGCATATTTCGACACATTGGGACACGTTTTGATATTAAATAATATTTTTAATATATATAATATAATTTATATTTAATACATATAACAATTCATAACAAGTCATATAACCAATTAAATATTCAAATTTTATAACATAAATATAAAAAAAATTTCGTACCTTGTTAATTTTTCATGTCAAATTTCATAACAGAAAAAAATTAATTTATGAATGATTTTTTTATTTTTAGTTAATAAAAAAATTAAGACTAAAAAAAAAATGTCGAAGCGTTGACCACGTGTCGGAAAAAGTTGACTATGTGTCGGAAAAACTTGTTGGAACGTGTCGGAGAGTTGACCACGTGTCGGAGCGTGTCGGAGAGTTGATCACGTGTCGGTGCGTGTCGGTATCCGACACATACACTTTTAAAAAATCAGCGTGTCGGTGTATGTTAGACAAGGCCTACTAAACTTATTATAATTTAAATTGTAATAAATCAAATATGGATTATTAAGAAATTAAAACACAAGAATAAACAGGAAAAAGAAGTTAAGGAAAGATAACTTATTTATGCAAATTTGAGTATTCAATCTAATTATGATAGATTTTTTTAAGGGTTCGCCACTTCTGCAGCAACAACAGATGAGAAATTTTACAGTAAACATATTTACACTTAAATCCGCATGCACATTTTGGTATTTTTTTTTTATAAAAAAAACCAGGATTATCTTAGCTTTCTATGTGTTGCTACAAATTTTTTAATCTGCATCAACAGAAGAAGTATTAAAGTCTTTTTTTTTTAAGGGAAATGTATTTGTCATGTTACATGATAAATGAATAGTTGTGATATTAAGAAAAAAACAAGTTAAATTCATTGAATAATATGTCCTCTCACTTTTTTAATATTAAATAATTTATATTTTTCTTAACATAATAACTATTCATTTGTCATGTAACATCACAAATACATTTTCTTTTTTTAAATAGCAAACAAATTATTATATGATTATAAAAAGCGACATAAACAATATAAGTCGGTGCACTTGTAATCATAGGCCAATTGGTGAAACTTCTTGTTAAAAAAATTAATATATACATAAGTTAATCTTTAAATGACTAATTTAAAGATTTACTTATATAATTCTTTTTTTTTTTTTTGGTACAGATTTACTTATATAATTCCATATATAAGTTCATATAATTTTATCATTGAGACTCTGCATCAGTTTTTTGCGGTACTGAAAATGATGCATAAGTTTCATGGCATGCTCTGTGTGCGGTTCAAGGAACAAATGCTTTGCGTTTAACAGACTAATTTTGCTTCTTGTCAAAGCCAAGACTTTTTGAAGAAGGAAAGAGAAACGAACAATGGCTAGGATATACATTATGACCCCACTACATTAATGGTGGTTCATGTATATCATGCACCCAAATAATTCAGGACCCAAAGTTTATGGTAAGAAAAAGACTCATAAACGAGGTACACTATAATTGGGTATATGAATGACCTTTTCACTCAAGTGACAAGCTAACTGATCCATCATTACTGTTATAATGTCCCAAACAGGATGTTAGTGGGGATTCGTGTGTGTCCATATTATAGAGTCCCAAACAAAAGCTGTTTGTAGTGTGTGTATGAGAAAGACCAGACAAAGTAGTAACCGAGTCAAGAGAATGATATATATATGATCATGGCCACCAATTTGTTAACCATGATCATACTTGCCTGGAATGCCACTTGAGTTAATCACATAATAATGTGGTTACTATTATGCCTACGTTAAGGATTTCTGTTCAGCAGTTTAAGACAAAAGTGTTATATCAATGAGTGGGCTACCTTGTACTGCAAAATCATATACACCAGAAACACCAAATATTATTTTGAGAAGGGTACGAAGAATTTTGAATTTTCCAATGTGTGATCCTTCTCTACGTGCAATTGATTCTAAAAAACCCAAAAAGACACTGGGGTTTTGAGAAGGGGATGAAGAATTTTGAATTTTTCAGAGAAAACAATGGCTTTCGTGGAAAATGCCCACAACGCATGGAAGAGAAAGTGTAAACTGATGGTAATAATTTTGGCCCTCGGGCCAGCCCCACCCGGCCTTGTAAATGAAAGGGCTTTATGGGCTCAGGGTTATATTGGCCCTATTAAATGAAGGGCTAAAAATGAATGGGCTTTTTCAACTCTCTATCCTCTCTTATTTATCTCTTTCTTTTTCTTAAAATGACATAACTTTATATCCTTTTAAATGACATACATTTTTTTCCCTTAATAAAGTTAGCCAGAAATAATTGCAAATACTTAATAAATATATAGTTAATAAACTTGAAAGTAAATTTTTTTGAATTTTTTTGATAAGCTTTGACTTTATATTTTCAAAAGAGTTTACTTATAAATTACAATTAGCAACATTTTTTATAAAACAAAAATACACGAAAGGTTATTGTTACTATCAAATAATATTATTACTATATCTTAACATTTGATTTCAAAAAATGGGTTATTATTTTCACAAATCAAACTCATTGATAATAACATTGGTGGAAATCAAAGCTTTAAGATATGATGTAACATTGATAATAACATTATTTCGTAATAAAAAAATTCTTTTTAATAAACTACAACCTCAATCCTCAATTCAAAAAATATTATGAGTTTGTTTGTCTCTGTTCACCTCGTACCTTATATTCAAAAATTTCACCGACAAAATTATTACTTCACAATAAGTATTATTATTTATGGCTCTAATTAAATTAATTGATTTTTTAATTTCAATTTTACTTGATTTTAAATGTGTTTACATTTAGAATATAATTTTTTTAAAATAACTTTTTACAATGTTTCATTTTATAACATTTGAAATAATATAATTGTATACAAGTTTTTCATAATTGATTATTTTTAACCTTAAAATTATATTAGAATTGCAAAAATTAATCAAGCTAAATGTTGACGTACATCTTTTATGAATAAGTGATTTTTTTGTGCCAGTTTTGTTTTGTCTTTGGTTAGAATGTCAATAGATGTATTATTGTAAGATAAATTGTGAGCTTTAGGGTAGTTGTTAAGTAAAATTTGAAAAGTGACTACGCCAGAATTCTATAGTGCCGATTTATTTATTTTTCTCAGTTGTTTAATGAAATTATAAAATAAAATAATATTGTACCTAGAAACACTACAAGTTATTATTTTATGTGGTGCAACGAATAAAAGTTACCGTAAAATGGAGGGAAGCAATTTGATAATATCGTTATTATGGTCCACCTAGAATTGAGGGAAGATCAAAGAATGGAATAGCTTTTCTCTCCAATATTTTTTTTTTATTAAAGAGGAAATACTCTTCTAACCAAAAGAAAGAAAAGGACAAACTTCCCTCGATTCTAGGTGGACCATGATAATGATATTATCAAATTGCTTCCCTCTATTTTACGGTAACTATTGGGTACTGTTAGCTACCGCCAATGATTTCACCATCAAAAAGAGAAATATACACTATAATTATAAACATTTTGTGAATATTTCAAGGAATTCAATCAAAGCCAAATGAATATATTACAAAGGACATTAAAAGAGAGAGAGAGTAATTTTATTCAGGAATATCAGTTGTACACACTGAAATTTATCAAATTAAGAGGGCATAAGATTTCCCTCCAAACAAAATCACTAGAAACTTTCTCACTTTCTATTAGCCTATGGATGTACAACAAGATTAAAAAAAAAAAAACCAAAGTAGAATCTTCAATGAATAATTTGAAGACATGGCTTGCAAAAACTTTTAGACGTGTAAAATCAGCCAGTCAGTGAGACCCTAATTTAGTTCTCAAGAGTCAAGACAGTCTCTAATCTACCAATTCAATGTACGAAGCACGAACAACAAAAACAATCTATTGTTTTTCCTCAGTAAAAGCAAACAAGGCCATAGTGATGCTAGCCAGATTCCTACCACTCCTCAGTCTTGTCTTAGATTTTATCAACGGTGCATTTGGGGCTTCAATCTCCTGAAATGCACTTCCATCATCGAAATCAATGGGTTGTAAAAAAGCAAAAGTTTTCTTCTTTGGCGTACTATACTCAAAATGCATCTCTTTAGCCATCTTAGACTGAAATAGCAAAACCCAACAAACAGTTAACCAAATAAGAACAATCAATTGAAACACAAGTGAATCACAATGAACAATGCTACTCATTGAGACTTACTGCTTCCCTAATCGTTCTCGAAACATGAAAAAGCTGCTCCAAATCTTCATGGTCCACACCACACAATACCTTTATCTGCAAATTCATATTAAAGGAAATTTTTTTTTTCAGAATACCCATATATTACACAATCAGAAACGAAAACTAATTGAGCATCAAAATCAAAGTTTAAAATTTCCATACTCACCAGAATCACCGTAGGAAGGGCCTCAAGTCTAGACATTTTATAGTTCAACGACAAAAGCAGCGCTCTATACAAGAAAAGGGCTTTCAAAGGGCACTTCTCAACTTTTTAATAACTACCGAAGAAAGGAATTTCAGAGAGGTTAGTTACTTTTGAATCCTAAAAATCACCGTGGCAGAAACTCTTCGTTGCCTTCAGACGTCAGGCACCGCCAATCATCGGTTGCTTCTCAAACTGAAATCCCGCCAGAACCGGATATGAAGGGCCACCAACGGCCTTGTGATATTTATACCCACAGTATTCAGCAAGATCTCAATATTTAGGTGGATTTGTATTTTCATGGCCATGTAACTTTCAAGCCTCAGATTGAAGCTTATCTACGACTATGAATTTTTTTTTGCGATCCGTGTGCTTTTGCACAGACTAATAGAATGCCATTATTCCACCCACTTTCTTCTATTTGTGTTTTCATGGCCATGTAACTTTCAAGCCTCAGATTGAATCTTATCTACGGCTATGAATCTTTTTTTGCGATCCGTGTGCTCTTGCACAGACCAATAGAATGCCATTATTCCACACACTTTCTTCTATTTGTGTTTTCATGGCCATGTAACTTTCAAGCCTCAGATTGAAGCTTATCTACGGCTATGAATCTTTTTTTGCGATCCGAGTGCTTTTGCACAGACCAAGAGAATGCTATTATTCCACCCATTTTCTTCTATTCGTACGGGGTTTGCGATCCATGGACTTCTATTTTAATAGAAATAAGTTATATAAATTGATTCTGGCCGTAAAATACTAATAATGATTGGACATGATAATAATCATTGTGCAAAAATAAATGTGTCAATCATTGTTAGTATTTTACGGCCAGGATCAATTTATATAACTTATTTCTATTAAAATAGAAGTCCACGGATCCCAAACCCCACACAAATAGAAGAAAGTGGGTGGAATAATGGCATTCTATTGGTCTGTGCAAAAGCACACGGATGGCAAAAAAAGATTCATAGCCGTAGATAAACTTCAATCTGAGGCTTGAAAGTTACATGGCCATGAAAACACACAAAGAAGAAAGTGGGTGGAATAATGGCATTCTATTGGACTGTGCAAAAGCACACAGATCGCAAAAAAAAATTCATAGTCGTAGATAAGCTTCAATCTGAGGCTTGAAAGTTACATGGTCAAGAAAACACAAAAAGTGGGTGGAATAATGGCATTCTATTGGTTTGTGCAAAAGCACACGAATCGCAAAAAAAAAGAATCATAGCCATAGATAAGCTTTAATCTGAGGCTTGAAAGTTACATGGCCATGAAAACACAAATCGACCTAAATATTGAGATCTTGTTGAATACTGTGGGTATAAATATCACAAGGCCGTTGGTGGCCCTTCATATCCGGATCCGGCGGGATTTCAGTTTGAGAAGCCACCGATGATTGGCGGTGCCCGACGTCTGAAGGCAAAGAAGAGTTTCTGCCATGGTGATTTTTAGGATTCAAAAGTAACTAACCTCTCTGGAAGTCCTGAAGTCCTTTCTTCGGTAGTTATTAAAAAGTTGAGAATTGCCTTTTGAAATCCTTTTTCCTTGTATAGAGCGTTGCTTTTGTCGTTGAACTATAAAATGACTAGACTTGAGGCCCTTCCTATGGACATTCTGGTGAGTATGGCAATTTTAAACTTTGATTTTGATGCTTAATGAGTTTTCATTTCTGATTGTGTAATATATGTGTATTCTGAAATTTGAGTATTGTTATCCCACTCCCTACATGATCAAACCAAAAGAATTAGATCAGATAATTTTTGTTTCAAGACCGATCCAATTCAGACCACGAACACCTCTACAAGGATTAGCTATACAAAGACAAAGCCTTAATATAATTAAAATTGAGGAGTTACAGTTGCAGTCATTAAGAATTAACGTTAATAACTGAAATATATAATTATATTTTTTTGTAAAATATAAAGTCAAAATTCATTTCAAAAAATTCGAAATAAACGTTACTCCTTTTTCTTCCTTTTATTTTATTTTATTAAGAAAGAAACTTATATATCTGAAAATAAAACATATCAAATTATTTCTCAATTAGCTATATGACATTCTTTCTCAATAAAATATGACATTATTTTATACAATGTATTAGATATTATATTATATTAAATTAGATTTATAATACCTTCCGATTAAGTACTCTTATTTAAAGATATGTGGTAATTTCACCAAAAAAAAAAAAAGATATGTGGTAATTCGTGATCTACTTCCCTCCTTAATTGAGGTTGATCACGGGATCATGAGCAAATACAAGATGATCTTCAATGAAATGTTAATAATCTAATAGGTGGAGGAAGGTGGAGGAAGTGATTTGGTTTGGTTAGGATAAGCTCATATTTATAGCTGAAATTTTGAAACCGAGACATTAACTACAGATAATATCAACGGTCATCATTTTTATTTTAGTTATAAAAACCGCAGGTAAAATCAAAGGTTATCATAATTATTTTAACTATCATTAATATACTAATGGTTACAAAATCAATAAAAATTATTATTGTCATTTACTAATTAAATGATAACCAATCATAACTACTAGACATTACAACTAAAATCACCACTAATTAATGTTACACTTTTAAAATCAAATTATGACACACTAATGCCTATAACCCCACATTTAATTAACTTAATTTCCTAATTTAACTCCACATTTAACGTTTGCTGAATTAATCCCATTAAAATTGACACATAATTCCACATTTAACGTTTTCTGAATTAATCCCATTAAAATAAAACCGACATATAACTCCACATTTAATTAACTTAATTTCCTAATTTAAGGTGCGTGTTCTTACACTGTTCTTGTGGGTATAAATATCACAAGGCCGTTGGTGGCCCTTCATATCTGGTTCCGGCGGGATTTCAGTTTGAGAAGCCACCGATGATTGGTGGTGCCCGACGTCTGAAGGCGACGAAGAGTTTCTGCCATGGTGATTTTTAGGATTCAAAAGTAACTAACCTCTCTGGAAGTCCTTTCTTCGGTAGTTATTAAAAAGTTGAGAAGTGCCTTTTGAAAGCCTTTTTCTTGTACAAAGCGCTGCTTTTGTCGTTGAACTATAAAATGTCTAAACTTGAGGCCCTTCCTATGGACATTATGGTGAGTATGGAAATTTTAAACTTTGATTTTGATGCTCAATTAGTTTTCGTTTCGGATTGTGTAATATATGTGTATTCTGAAATTTGAGTACTGTCAGAAATGAAAACACATTGAGCATCAAAACCAAAGTTTAAAATTACATTACTCACCAGAATGTTCATAGGAAGGGCCTCAAGTCTAGACATTTTATAGTTCAACGACAAAAGCAACGCTCTATACAAGAAAAGTACTTTCAAAAAGCACTTCTCAACTTTTGAATAACCACCGAAGAAAGGACTTCCAGAGAGGTTAGTTACTTTTGAATCATACCCCTTTGAGAACCTTTGAAAGAAAGCTTGGTAACTCTTAGCTCTTGGTCTCCCTCTCAATCTGTAAGCTCTCTCTCAAAGCATTCAAATGCTTGCCGGTTCAAATGTTGTTGGTGAGTATTTGAGTGAAGTTTGCCTTATTTAAACCCTAGCCTCTTGCATGCCTTCATCAATACCGTAATTTGAGGCAAGAAGCTTCTTATCCTCCTTTCTTAAAATTGACCAATGAGAGCCCTTGCTTTACTCTCCCCTATCTTGCTTAATTATTTAACGAATCTCATTATTTATGACATTCTCTATAATCCTCCTCCATCACATGTGTCGATCAATGAGGTTTCTTATTTCAACTTCCACAGATTGATCATTATTTGTTGATTAATTAGGCTAACAGTCCCTATGGTTATGATAGTTATTAGGCAAGATGTTCTTCTGATTATGATGCACAGACACAATCAGGGTTTTCATGCCTGTGCATCCTAATCAGAAGAACATTTTGCCTGATAACTATCATAACCATAGGGATTGTTAGCCTAATTAATCATCAGATAATGATCAATCTGTGTAAGTTGAAATAAGAAACCTCATTGGTCGATACATGTGATGGAGGATTATAGAGAATGTCATAAATAATTAGATTCGTTAAATAATTAAGCAAGATAGGGGAGAGTAAAGCAAGGGCTCTCATTGGTCAATTTCAAGAAAGGAGGATAAGAAGCTTCTTGCCTGCATGGATGAAGGCATGCAAGAGGCTAGTGTTTAAATAGGGCAGCCTAACTTCACTCAAATACTCACCAACAACATTTGAACCGACAAGCATTTGAATGCTTTGGGAGAGAGCTTACAGATTGAGAGGGAGACCAAGAGCTAAGAGTTACCAATAGGGCTTTTGGCCCATGTGACCCAATATCATTGTGGGCTTTTTGGCCCTAACCCACATGGGCTAGGGTTAAATGGGCCGGGCTGGCCCATTTTGAAAGCTCCATCCTTTTCAATCAAAATAAATTAATAATAATAATACTAACTGAGTTCCATAAATTGTTTATCATAGACCATATGATGATTTTTCTTTTTCAGATTGATGGGTTCAGATTGATTGTGATGTTTGGTTGTTAGTAATAATACCCATAAAATAAAGACTTTAAGCAATCAACTAGTCAGAAAAGTAAAGTAAAATGAATAAAAAAAATGCACACTAAATTTTTGGAAGGTCCACGGGCTGGCCCTAACCAATAGGGCTTTTGGCCCATGTGACCCAATATCATTATGGGCTTTTTGGCCCTAACCCACATGGGCCGGGATGACCCATTTTGACAGCTCTAGAAAAGGAAGGGAAAGAGAAATTAAGGGGAGGATAAGAAATCCTTCAAAACAAGATAATCTATACAATGAAGATCAATAAAATTGCAAAGGCTGCAGGCTGCTAAATCTCTCTGCAAACCAGACAAAGCAACTCCCTTAAAGCAGTCATGAGTAGAAAAATTCATTGCTATGAAAAATTGTAGACCATATATAAAATTGACAATTCACCACAGAAATCCAATAAACAAAAAAACAAAAACAGTTTCTAAATCATACAAATCTAAGAGGTAAGAAGTGAGACCAGTGAATAATATAAAAATCACCTTGTAATTGACCGCCCAGTGCACAAGATCATCAAGGATCAAACGCTCAACCATCATAACATGCTCACTGGAAGTATTATTAATACAAGTACTGTGCTCAATGAAACCATCAGTGTTCCTTCTTAAGATAGTAACCTGGAACAATCTATAAGAGTCATTCCGTCACAATATAAAAGTAGACAGGCTTACAAATTAATGAAGAAATACTCAATTGGACAACTATGCATATACATATCTAAACAATTACAGGTCATCCAAAGAAAACTTCATGATAATTAATGACCTTATCAAGGACAAAATGTTCATCAAAGGGCCCACTTCCTTGCAAATGATTGTAGACAACATCCAACACAATGCGACGACCAATATGGTTTAGAGCCTGCAAAATATATAAATTCCAAGAGACAGAAGAACCAAAAATTGATTTAGCTGACTATGGATGATAGAATTACTGGTCCACATCACAAAATTAAATAGAAAACTAGATCCATGGATTCAACATCAGGTAAGAAAACATTGAAATCAGACCTGAACCATCTTACGGAACTCAATTGTACGGTATGGACCATTTGGATTACTTGCATAACTACCTTTAGGAACGCCCCAAAGAACAGGGTTGTACCTTTTTAAGAAAATCTATATATATATATATATATATATATATATATATATATATATATATATGGGAAAAACATTTCTCAAGCAGCTTGAGATAAGTTTATCTCCAGCTAGCCCCAAAACTACGTCGTTTTGATTAATCAAGGGTGTTTATGTAATTCTGGGTGAATTGATGAAGGGTGTTTAAAATTAATTGAGCATCAAAATCAAAGTTTAAAATTGCCACACTCACCATAATGTCCATAGGAAGGGCCTCAAGTCTAGACATTTTATAGTTCAACGACAAAAGCAGCGCTCTGTACGAGAAAAAGGCTTTCAAAAAAGGCACTTCTCAACTCTTTATATGAGAATTTGCATGCATAAAATCATGATTATCTTGATTTTCTATGTGTTGCTGCAAAATTTCTCATATGCAGCGACAGAAAAAGTATTAAATTCTATGTGTTGCTGCAAACATATTTATCTTAGAAACTGCATGCATAAAATCATGATTATCTTGATTTTGTGGTATCACTATAATGTAGAACTTAAAATAAAAATAACTATCTTCTTGTGGAGAACAAAACTTGTATTTCTCTTTTTTTTGTGATATGTTGCTTACAATATGGATTAGTTTATATAGGCACTAGATTGCCTTTTCATGAACCAAACATTAAAATAGCCATAAACCACAAAACTAAACTTCCAACTCTTGGCCTTTCACTTTCTGACAACTCTTGGCCTTTCACTTTCTCACAACTCTTGGCCTTTCACTTACCTAAACACAAGACTGCTTAATTAAGACTATTAAATATAAAACTAACCATTTAAAGTTTATTCAACAATTCTCCTTCATAAACTTAAATGGTTCTGCCATCTTTCATCCCAAGCATCTTCTTGCAATTGTTGAGCAGCAATGTCGGCAGTGGCTTTGTGAAGATGTCCCTGACTTGCTCTTGTCTGGTCACGTGTGTTAGCTCCACATTTCCTTCCTTTACTTGATCCCGGATGAAGTGAAATCGGACGTCAATATGCTTGCTTCTTTCATGATTTACCGGGTTCTTGGCTAGCTCTATAGCCGACTTATTGTCAATTCGGATCACAGTTTGGCCGACTTGTTTTTCCTCCAACTTGCTTAGCAAATTCCTGAGCCACATTGCATGACAAACACACCAAGATGCAGCTAAATATTCAGCTTCACATGTCGACAGTGTCACAATAGGTTGCTTCTTCGAAATCCAGGTGAATGCCGTGTTGACCATGAAAAACACATAACCAGCCGTGCTCTTTCGATCATCTACGTCTCCACACCAATCACTGTCAGAATATCCAATCAACTTGTATTTTGCCGAGCTCGAGTAGTGTAACCCGTGTGAAACTGTACCTTGAACATATCTCAGAATTCTCTTTACCGCCTTCCAATGTGTGTATCTCGGCTCCTCCATGAACCGACTTACTATGCCGACACTCAACGAGATATTCGGCCTCGTGCATGTGAGATAACGTAGGCTTCCCACCAAACTTCTGTACTTGCTTCCAGCAACGCGGTCTCCTCCATCAAACGTAGAGAGTTTTGAACCGGGTTCCATTGGTGTTGAAACTGGGTTGCAATCTTCCATCTTGTACTTCTTCAAAATCTTTTTTGCATAAGCCTCCCGTGACACGAAGATTCCCTTCTCATTTTGTTTTACTTCCAAACCAAGAAAGAACTTCATAAAACCGAGATCTGTCATTTCGAACTCTCTTGTCATTGTGCTCTTGAACTCTTGTATCATCTTGGCATTGTTTCCCATAAAAATGAGGTCGTCAACATAAAGAGCCGCAATTAACAAGTCTCCTCCATTTTTCTTGACATAAACAGCATGTTCATATGGACATTGTTCAAGTCCATTCTCCTTGAAATATTTGTCAATACGAGCATTCCATGCCCGTGGTGCTTGCTTCAACCCGTAAAGTGCTTTCTTCAATCTCAGCACCTTCTTCTCTTCTCCTGCCTTCATGTAGCCCGGCGGTTGTTCCACATAAACTTCTTCTTCAAGAATACCATTCAGAAATGCCAACTTTACATCCATTTGATGCATTGGCCATCTGTATTGAGCAGCCTGTGAGATGAGTAGCCGAATTGTCTCTATCCTTGTAACAGGGGCAAACACCTCGTCATAGTCAATTCCAGCCTTCTGCTTATAACCTTTTGCAACTAGCCGAGCTTTATATCGTTCTATCTCCCCTTGAGCATTCATCTTCTTCTTGAACACCCATTTCACTCCAATGGGCCGACTTCCTTCTAGTAGCTCGGCTAACTCCCATGTGTTATTTCGGTCAATGGCTTCTATCTCCTCATCCATGGCATCTTGCCATTTCTTATCTCGGATGGCTTCTTCAAAACTTATGTTCTCAGAGTCTGCAAGAAGACAGACAAAATGTATCTCACTTGTTGACTTATATATGTCTTGTATGCTTCGCATCCTGGGTTGTCGTACCTCGTCTTCATCATCAGAAGCTTCAGGACTTGCCGGGTTGATAATTTGTGTTGAGATTCCGTCTTCAAAGTTTATCTCAGAAGAATTGTTCCAGTCCCACTCATTTGCTTCATTGAGCTTTACATCTCTGCTCACTATGACTTTCTTGTTGACGGGGTCAAACAACTTATACCCCTTTATTTTTTCATCATATCCAATAAAAACATATTTCTTGCTTTTATCCTCGAGCTTGGTTCTGAGCTGGTCCGGTATGTGTGCATAGGCTACACTGCCAAAAACTCTGAGATGAGCCACTGAAGGCTTTTGACCGCTCCATGCTTCTTGTGGAGTTTTATCATCCAAGCTCGAATGTGGACATCGGTTCTGCACATACACAGCACATTGCACAGCTTCCGCCCAAAACTCCTTCGGCATCCTTTTGTTCTTCAACATTGACCGAACCATGTCAAGAATAGTCCGGTTCTTCCTTTCAGCCACGCCATTCTGTTGTGGTGAGTATGGTGCTGTTAGAAACCTCCTTATCCCCTGTTCCTCACAGAAAGACATAAACGTTGTTAAGGTATATTCCCCACCTCTGTCAGACCGCACCGATTTGATATAGCTTCCTGTTGCCTTCTCAATCATCACCTTGAACCTTTTGAACACATCAAACACCTCGGACTTCTCCTTCAGAAAGTAAACCCAAGTTTTCCGTGAGAAATCATCAATAAAGGAAATAAAATACTTCTTACCGCTGAAGGAACCCGGATTGATGGGTCCACACAAGTCGGTATGTATTAGTTCCAGAGGTTGCTTAGCCCGGAATCTTGCCATCTTCTGAAACGTGGTCCTGGCATGCTTGCCAAGTACACAACTCTCACAAAACTTTCCTTCAAAGTTGATGCCAGGTAACCCTTCCACCATCTTCTTCTTTGCCAACTCGGTTAGACCACCATAATGTAGGTGACCAGACCGAAGATGCCAAAGTGACGCCTTATCTTCCACCTCGGCTTGTAAATATTCAACCTGTACACATTTCAAATTCAGTTTATACATACGATTCTTACCCATTTGAACCCGAACTATCAGCCGACCTTGCTCATCTTTCAAATACAATACCCGGTCTTTCATAATAACCGAGTAACCTTTCTCCATCAGTTGACCCATGCTTAAAATATTGCTTTTTAGGTCGGGTACATAGTACACATCTCGAATTGAGCCAATTAACCCGTCCTTTTGTAGGAAACAGATCGTGCCTCGGCCTTTTACCTCAACCTTTGAGGCATCCCCGAACGAAACATGTCCGGTTTCCACCTTTCTGATCTCCTTGAAGAAGTGCTTATGTCCGCACATGTGGTTGCTCGCACCCGTGTCAAGATACCACTCCATGTCATCGTCTGGACTTCCTTCACTGTGTGTCATTAACAAGACACCATCCTTCATCTCGCCTTCTGTGGCTAGATTGGACGTCTCCTCCACCTTTTTCTCCTCTCTGCATTCTCTTGCGAAATGTCTGACTTTGCCACAGTTGTAACACTTGTCCGAGTTACAATCTTTCGCAAAGTGACCAAACTTTCCACATTTGTAACACTCGATGTTTGAATAGTATGACCGACCTCCTCGTCGACCTCGTCCTCTCCAGTTTTGTTGATTTGACTGTCCTACCTCATCACTATACACTTCTTGACTTCGGCCTCGACCTCTACCACCACGGCTAGTACCTCGTCCACCGCGGCCACGTCCTCTACCTCGAAAATTTTGAGAATAGAGCATCTTCTCATCTTTAATTGTTGCTTTGGTCTGAAGTGCCTGCTCAAGAGTTTCCTCCTTCTGCTTCTTTCTTTGTTCATGCGCTTCAAGGGAACCCGCCAACTCGTCAATGGTAAGTGTAGACAGGTCCTTGGACTCCTCTATGGCACAAACCACGTTTTCGAACTAGTCTGTCAAAGATCTCAAGATTTTCTCCACCACTCTAGTGTCAGGTATATCTTCTCCATTCCGTTTTAACTGGTTCACAATTCCTTAAACCCGGGCAACGAACCTGGATACTCCTTCCGTGTCCTTCATCTTCATCCCCTCCAACTCGGCACGAAGGGTTTGAAGCCGGACTTGTTTAACCCGGTTAGCTCCTCTATAGACATTTGCTAAGATGTCCCAGGCTGCCTTTGAGGTCTCACAATTTGCTATCTTCTCGAACCCAGATTCATCTACAGCTCGGAAGAGCATGAATAACGCCAGCTTGTCTTTTGCACGCGTCTCTTTCAACGCTTTGGTTTGAGCCGCCGAATGGCCTCCAGTGTCCTGTGGTTCTACAAAACCTGCTTGAACATTCTCCCAAGCGTCCTGGGATCCGAGAAGAGCCTTCATCTGGATGCTCCAATTCTCGTAGTTCTCCTTCGTCAACTTAGGTAGTGTCATATCACTCCCCCCTCTCCATAGCTCTGATACCAATTTGTGGTATAATTATAATGTAGAACTTAAAATAAAAATAACTATCTTCTTGTGGAGAACAAAACTTGTATTTCTCTTTTTTTGTGATATGTTGCTTACAATATGGATTAGTTTATATAGGCACTAGATTGCCTTTTCATGAACCAAACATTAAAATAGCCATAAACCACAAAACTAAACTTCGAACTCTTGGCCTCTCATTTTCTTCTAACTCATGGTCTTTCACTTTCTCACAACTCTTGGTCTTTCACTTACCTAAACACAAGACTGCTTAATTAAGACTATTAAATATAAAACTAACAATTTAAAGTTTATTCAACAGATTTTCTATGTGATATTTATACCCACAGTATTCAGTAAGATCTCAATATTTTATGCGACAATATATGAGAAATTTTGCAGCCAACATATTTATCTTAGAATCTGCATGCATAAAATCATGATTATCTTGATTTTCTATGTGTTGTTGCAAAATTTCTCATATGCAGCGACAAAAAAAGTATTAAATTCTTTTTTTCAATAGCAAACGAACTATTATATGATACTGAAAAGCAATATAAACAATATCAATCGGTGCACTTGTAATCATAGGCCAATTGGTGAAACTTTTTTTGAAAAAAGATTAATATATAAAGTTAATCTTTAAATGAGTCATTTAAAGATTTACTCTTCAAGAATTATACGGGTTTAGTTCATATAATTTTATCATTGAGACTCTGCATCAGTTTTTTGCGGTACTGAAAATGATGCATAAGTTTTATGGCATGCTGTGTGTGCGGTTCAAGGAACAAATGCTTTGCGTTTAACAGACTAATTTTGCTTCTTGTCAAAGCCAAGACTTTTTGAAGAGGGAAAAAGAAACGAACAATAGCTAGGATATACAATATGACCCACTACATTAATGGTGGTTCATGTATATCATGCACCCAAATAACTCAGGACCAAAAGTTTATGGTAAGAGAAAGACTCATAAACACTATAATTGGGTATATGAATTACCTTTTCACTCACGTGACAAGCTAACAGATCCATCATGTACTGTTATAATGTCTCAAACATGACGTTAGTGAGGATTCGTGCGTGTCCATATTATAGAGTCCCAAACAAGAGCTCTTTGTAGTGTGTGTATGAGAAGGACCAGACAAAGTAGCAACCGAGTCACGAGATTGATATACATATATGATCATGGCCACCAATTTGTTAACCATGATCATACTTGCCTGGAAAGCCACTTGAGTTAATCACATAATGTGGTTACTATTATGCCTACGTTAAGGAGTTATGTTCAGCAGTTTAAGACAAAAGTGTTATATCAATGAGTGGGCTACCTTGTACTGCAAAACCATATGCACGAGAAACACCAAATTATTATTTTTTTTGAGTTATCTAATCCTAATTACTTTTTTGAGGCGAGTTAACTTCCTCTGGTATCTTCATAAGCTTCTACTCTTTAAGCTGACTATAAGACTAATCTGGAGTGCGGGGATCAGTGATGACTTAATGTTCAGCCCCCTCCCCAAGAATGTATTCAGCTGGAATCGAACACATATTCAACCCCATTAACTCAGCACCAAGGAACCAACTGAGCTGCACCGATTGGGTCGAGAAACACCAAATATGATATGATATGATATGATGTTACTTACTGTAATAATTGACTGAGATTTTCAATTTATTACTTACTCTGATATGATATTAATTCGCTAATTTTGGTAATCAACGGGGCTTAAGCATATTTAGACACCACACCACCAAATATGAACAACATTATCACACACAAACAAATACAACAAACATTAACCATATTCAGGTCTTTAAATTTGGGCAATTTCCATCCCATGTTCTTGAAAGGACTAGACCATAAGATATATATATACTTTTTAAGCATTAAGCCGAATCTCGTCCAAGCCACTTTTGTCAGCAAGTCGTCCCTTCTGCTGAAGGTCGTAATAGTCTTGGAACTTGATGCTTTTGAACAATGGTTTTTCTTTCTCCAATAGCTCCGGGGCAGGTCCAATTTCCTTATCAAGTGCGGGTCCATTCACCAGCACGAGACTAATCCTAGTGTCTTTGTTGTTGAGAATAGCTCGGTGTAAAACGCTCTTGTACCTCCCGTTACTCACAGCCTAATAATACATAGGAATGGAAAGTAAACAATTCTTTCGCTACTTAATTAAAAAAGAGTAAATACCTTTTTGTTCATAGGCAAATTTCATGATATCCATTTTAGTCCCTAACAAATAAAAAAAGTTATTCATGGTCCCTAAGAAATTCAAGATGGACCCATTTAGTTGGAATTGTGATCCCTCACAAATTCAAAAAAGACCCATTAGTCCCTCAAAAGGACTTAAATGGATTCACTTTGAATTTCTTAGGATCGCGAATAGTCTTATTATTTACTAGAGACTAAAGCTGGTATCGTAAAATTTGCTCATGACCGAAAATGTTACGTAACATTTTCGGTCATGAGCAAATTTTACAATACCAGCTTTAGTCTCTAGTAAATAAAAAGATTATTCGCGGTCCTAAGAAATTCAAAGTGAATCCATTTTAGTCATTTTGAAAGATTAATGTGGGTCTTTTTTGAATTTATGAGAGATCACAATTCCAACTAAATTGGTCCATTTTGAATTTCTTAAAATCACGAATAGACTTTTTATTTGCTAGGGACTAAAACGGATATCATCAAATTTGACGAGGACAAAAAAAAGATATTTACTCTTAAAAAAAACACTAAAAGGAAACAAACGTGAAGTTATCATAGAAGAGAAACAAATAGTTACCTCAAGTTGATCATTAATGTTGACAACTAGGCATTTAGGAATGGGATTAACGTTAACCCATTTGCCATCATGCTTAACCTGAAGACCTCCAATTCCATTTTGTGTGAGTAGGGTGAATAAGCCATGATCAGAATGTGCCGGCAACCCCAGAGCAAGGTCTGGCTGTGGACATGGTGGGTAAAGGTTCACAGCAAAGATCTGAAACCCAGAGTCAAAACCTGTTGACTCAATTATGGAATTGGTTTCTAATCCCAAGCTCTCTGTTACTCCTTCAAGCAACTTCCTCACCACTGCTCTGACTTTTTGTGAATACTCAAACGCAACCTCCCTGCACAAAAAAAGTAACTTTTTTAAGGCCAAGAAACAAACTAAATTGAAATGTGAACCGAACCGAATCACTTTTAAAATAATTGGTTTTGAAAGAACCAATTCATGAACCGAACCGATTTTTAGAATCAGTTTAAGAAGCGAATCATTTTCGAACAATTTCCGGAGCGAACCGTTTTCAAACCGAATCAGATTGATTTTTATAACTTTATTTTTTAATTTTTTTTCTTTTCAAGATAGGGTTGATGAAGGGCCGGCATGGTTCAGCGGTAAGCTTACTTGCCGTGGTGTGTCAGGTTGCGGGTTCGAATCAGCCTCTTTGCAGAAAGCAAGGGAAAAGCTGCCTAGAATATTCCCCTCCCCAGACATTCACGAAATGGGTATTTGAACTGGGTCGGCCCTTCTGCCCTTTTTTTCAAGATAGGGTTGATCCGAACCAAACCGTTTTCAACCGAACTGAACCAGTTCCGAACCGAAACAGTTTTGAATCGAACCGAACAATTTTTGTACCGAATCATTTAAACCAATTCAGTTCGATTTTTTCAAAAAATTCGATTCGGTTCAACAATGCACATCCTATACAAAGGAGAGAAGGTTTTGAAGGTAATTACCTGTAACCTGGTGG